>PVKE010015850.1:0-23160 GCA_004027555.1 Craseonycteris thonglongyai
AAGTTGGGTCTGGAAATTTATTTTCTTCATGAGCCTATATCTCGAAAACTTAATAAGTGATTTAAAAAATAAAAAATAGTTTTGAACATATATTTTACTTATCTACCCATACCTCGCTGGAATGCACCTTATACTGAAACACAGTGTATAAACATAGTATGCATTTCACACCCCTTCTTCCCCCTTAGACTACACCTATAACAACAAGTCGATCGCGACACACTTTTAGATAAAAAGTAGATCTTATATACAGAAAAGTTGGCCACCCCTGCTATATAAGTTACTATAAACTGTTGGGTCCTTTGTAGATTTGCATTGAAGTTTTGTTAGGTGAGATCAGGACAACCTTCATTTCAGGTCTAATTGTGCCCCACTGGTGAGGCTACATCCTTCTGAGGCCCTGTGTACTACCAGATTTTTCCCAGTTTGGTTGGTGGGAAAGCAACGTATTCGTGGCCCTTCATAATTACTGGAACTGCCCACCCACAGCTTTCCAGTGTTTTATTTTTTTCTTCTGCTCCAGATAGTTTATTCCCATGCATAGGCTGAGCAGTACTCAGTCAAAAGCTTGAGGGAATCCTTTCCAAATTTCTGAAACTCTCTGTATGCAGCCCTCTCTTGTCTGGGCAGGTTTTCCCCCAAATCCCATCCTTTTATTTATTTATTTATTCATTCATTCATTCATTCATTCATTCATTTATTTTTAGTCTTCCCTTTTTCATATTCTGTCCTGCAAACTCCTAGCTACTTTGGCTCCTTTTGATTTCTTAACCATCTCCTGAATTCAGAGAGACCAGTAAGCTGTTTGGGGTCTCCCTCCCTGCACTGCGGCCTGGAAACCCTCCCTGCAGTAAGCTGAATAAATGTAGGGCTCACCTCACTTGTTTGCCTTCTCTCAGGTTTGTTGTCCTGTGCTTGTCATGCAGTGTATGAAAACTACTATTTCATATATTTGACCCATTCTTGTTTTCAGTTGTTTAAGATGAAAAGGGCAAATTGCATTCCTGTTACTCCCATCAGGTAGAAAATGGAAATCTCTTTTGCTAGATATTTATTTCCTGTTTGTACAAGGTTGAGGGAGTGTCTCCACAACATCTTCATCAAGCCACAGTGCTTTCTGTCTTCTAGTTAAGAAACATCTGGTGTTTATCAGAGATGAAGATGGTGGAAGTATTTTTAGTTGCTTGTAGTATGAACTTTTGGTGAAATGTTATCTAACCATTCTCAAGGTTCATATTCTTTTTCTTCTAGGGTGTAAATTAAAAGTGACACAGACTAACATTATTGATAATTAAATATATTGAAGTAAATTATAGATATCACATAAATAAATAAAACTGAGTGTAGACCTGGATTTGGGTTTCACTTGTCAAATGCTCACTAGCAGAAGGCCAGGCCTTGGTTCCTTTTTCTTGTCTATGGCCCAAGAGTCGATGTCGGAGCCACAAGCGTGTACAGAGGTGGGTGCTTAGAACACTACCATCATCCCTGAGCACTGGCCAACACCCCACCTTCTGCTGACGTACACACAGCGTTTCTGTCGTAACACGTGTCCCTCAGGTCAAGGTGAGCAAACTAAACCCCTTCTTGCTGCAGTGACTGGTGACTTAAATAGTTACATTTGCTTTAAGCAAATGCACAAAAGAAACTATTTATCCCTGAGGTCAAAGAGAGGAGGAATAGTCTAATAGTAAAACTAGAATCTATTCCCAAGGTTGGGTGGGGATCAGGAGAGGAAGTCAATTCTTTAATAGAGGGGTGTCTCCTTGGGCCTCAAAACATACCATTCCCTGGAACATTCCCCACTAAGTCACCCACTCACACACATCCACTGATCAAATATTCATTTACCATTTTATCTTTGAGAGAAATGCACAAATGAAGGACGACACATAGTCCCTTTACCTATAGTTTATAATCTAGTGGAAAACCCACCATAATGAATCATGAGAACCGTAATGAATCTTACTTACTGCTGACCTATGTCTCAGTTGCCCATCTTTTAAGTCACCACTTGATAATATCACTTCTTTCTATGAGTTCTTCAGAGTCTCTCTACCTTAGATACTATTCCATGTATTCAGTAAATGTATCCTGTGCACCTGATTTTATCACACCGTGTTTCAAAGACTCCATCAGCCTATCCATGCACATTTCAGCACTCTCACTTTCCAAGATGAAGTGCAACAGCTCAATTTGATCATAGCCCCTGTGATGCTGCAGGAAGCAGTGACTGAATCAATACAATCCTTTGCTCTCCAAGGCCTCTCAGGAGACTTGGTGCAGATTTAGGATAACAAAACAAGCACCTAACAATGTGAGGTGGTGTTATCTGTAACGATCAGAGGGGTTATGAAACAACAAAGGAGACCTCATTGCCAAAGCAAGATGGATAATGCTGTTAGCAGAGGCAGCTAGTCCCCAGAGACTGTCCCTGAGGCCTCAGGCCAGGGTCTTTGAGAGCTGTTCTCTGAAGAATTAAAGTGCCGCAAGTATTCGTCTCTCTGCTATGGAGATAACCTAACCTCTGTCTGTGTGAGCAAGCACTGCTGAGACTCTACAGAACCATAAAGAGAACTTTTATCTTAATCCAGAGTGAACTTCAAAGCTGATTTTTTATTATATTGATATGTATGTTTTAAAGTTATTTTATCCTGCAGAGAAAGACACACTGCCCACTGAAATGCAGTGGTGGGAGCACTTAGGGGCCTTGCTGCCTTGGTGGCAAGAAAAGATCTTTAACATGAATTAGTGGTCTGCACACGTCTGCCAGAGTTTAGGCTGAGTGTCCATGACCAAGTTTTCTCTCCATCATTTTCCCAACGGTCTACAGATAAGTAAGTGACAAGGTGACTGAATATACTCATTGTGGTAGATCCATACAACGGAATACTATGCAGAAATAAAAAAGAGCAAAGTGTTGAGAAACAAAACATTCATGAATCTCCAATAATGATGCTGACTGAAAGAAGGCAGACAAAAGTTAGTACATACTGTATGACTCCATTTATATACAATTCTAGAAATGCTAACTAATCTCCAGTTAGAAAGCAGGATAGCAGCTACCTGTGGTTGAGGGTGATACAAGTCAGAACAAGAGGAAGGGATTACAAAAGGGTAGGAGGAAACCTGGTTTGACACACACACATGTCAAAACTTGTGGTGACAGTTTTCATAGGTGTATATATGTCACCACTTAAATAATTGTAACTTTACACATGTGTAGTTTATTGTATGTCAATTATACCTTAAGAAAGCTGAAAAAAAAGAGTGTGTACTCTTATGGTATAATCCTTATTGGAATCTGGACTAACTTCCTTCAGTCACCTGGGAGCTTCTTGTGGGCACAGCTAATGTTCTGCTTTCAGTGATCCCAGGAGGATACCAAAGAGCAGTGATAAATATCAGGGGAGTGGCCCTCTGGGACCAGGGTAGGACCCCTGACTCTCAGCTGGTCGCCTCCTCTAAGGAGGAGAACCCCAATGCAGGCTACTCACAGGCTGTGGTCAAGAGAGTATAAAGCGTAGGGTAAAGTAGGGTCGTGGGCATTCCTTGGTACTTCCATCTCTTCCTTACATCATTCACCATGACAGAATTTCTAATCTGATCAGACTTCAAGGACATTGATTGAGCTGCATTCACTAGTGAGTGGAGCTATTGTTTCTTAACTGAACCAACTCAATCTTAGTCGCTCTCTTCCATTTTTTACTTCTGTGTAACTGAGTATGCAAAGCCAGGACTCCTTTCCTGTCCTTATCTCTAGTTTGAACTAGTGAATCACTCCTTAAAAATAACACCTCATATAAAATAGGAACACACCTTCTCAATCACTCCCTGTCCTCCTTAGCCTGCTTCTCGTTCCCCATTGTTCTTATCACTATCTTTCACATTACGTACTTACTTGTTTGTCTCTCTAACCCTCTGCCTCCCACAGCCCAAACTAGAGCATACACAAGCATGAGGAAAGTCTCTATTGTATCCCTTGCTATGTTCCCAATGCCTGGGCATACTAGGCAGTCAATAAATATTGTTGAATGAATAAATGAGGTTTTCTCTTTTTATTAAGACAGCAGTACTGAGTCATACCATCCCTAATTTCTTCCTCTGCTTGGGAACAATAGACACGCTCTTTTTAAATTCAGGCTTAATCTTTAAGGCAGAATGAAATAAAGGGGCTGATACCCATGTAGTTCGGGACCAATTTAGGACCAGTTTGACAAAGGTGAAATCTGCAGCTGTCACCCTGGGCGCTCAGAGAATACCACACACAAGCACCTAGTTAGCTACTACTCATTATTAGGCTTCTCTGATTTCCACTTCTACTACATTTTTACACCTGTTAAATTATTTTAAAGAATGAGACCAGACTGTTGCATTTGCTGTTTCTTTTCTTTTTTTCTGGAGGGGTGTTGGTAGTGGTGGTGGTGGTGGTGGAAATAATCCAATTTACAGAATAATTGATGTGAAGTTAAAAAAGTTTTGTGTTCTGAATTATTTGCGAGTAAGTTGTCAACTAGATGCACATTAGAGATACTGTAATGTGCATCTCTAACAAAGGAGGACATTCTTATGCATAAACACAAGCATCACCATGAGGAAATTAACACTCACACTATACACACTACCATGTGATCCTCTCTCCTCTTTCAAGTTTCACTAACTGTTACACCAATGTCCTTTGTAATATAAGTTAGGATTCAGACTTGTGTGTTGTCATATTTCTTTGGTCTTCTTCAATCTGGAACAGTTTTACAGTTTTCCTTTGACTTTCACAGCCTTTTGAAGAGAAAACGTCTTATTTTGTAGATTGTCCCTCAATTTCGGTTTGTCTGATTTCCTCATTGTTAGATTCAGGGTATGTACCTTAGGCAGCTATTTCACAGAAGTGATGCTGTTCTTCTCATTGAAGCTTTTTGGCTGCACACAGTTCTGATTTTCTACGTTATGGACTTTTCTTGCCTTTCCCAGCAGTTCTATGACTGGCCAAGGTGACATAACATAACATGCCGGGTTACATGGCAAGGGGAATAAAGGTTGCAGATGGAATTAAGGTTGCTAATCAGCTGATTTTAAGATGAGATTACTCTGGATGACCCTGGTGGGCCCAATGTAATCATAAGGGTCCTTATAAGTGGAAAGGGAAGAAAAAGAAATCATGGCAGGGTGATGTGACATGAAAGACTCAAGTGGCCATTGCTGGCTTTGAAAATGGGGGTTGGGGAAGAGGGAATGAGGCAGGAAATGTGGGCAGCCTCCAGGAGCTGGAAAAAGCGGGAAAATGGATTCTCTTCTAGAGCTTCCTGAAAGGGATGTAGTCTTGCCAACACCTCCCTGACTGTCGCCCAGTGAGCCCCGTCTCAGGCTTCTGACTTCCAGAACTGTAAGATCATAAATTTGTGTTGTTTTAAGTTGCCAAGTTCATGGGAATTTGTAAGGACAACAATAGGAAACGCATACACATCCCTTAGAATGTCATGGTATGTAAGTACGTATCCAATCTGCAGACTCTGCCCAGGCCTCTGTGGACCAGCTTGCACTTTGATCCCTGCTGTGACTTGGCTGCCCCTGCCTTGGGCCAGGCTGGTTGAGCTGGTATGTGCGACTTCCCTGTGCATACATCTGGTTGGCTGGAAGCCACAGAGAACCTACACAGGGCCAAATGCCTCCTGAATGCAGTTAGAGGCCTGCTTCAGCCCAGAGGCGCAAAATCTTGGCTGGATTATCCCAGCAAATTCTCAGGAAGCCTGGCAAGCGCCCAGGTTCCTGGTATTCTCTCAGTGATGTTAAGCCTGGGCCTCCTGGGGGCGCCTGCTTAGGTGACCTGGAGAAAGACTTCCACCCCTCCTTGGGCTGACTTCCTCCACTCGCCCGGTTTCCTTTGAGGTGGGCTAGGAAGAGTGGGGTTATAAAAGCAGGAAAGAGGGGAAGCTGGGATGGCTCAGTGGGTTAGGCGCTCACCTTGCAGCGCTGGCGACCCAAGATCGAATCCCAGCCCCGGCCCATGTGGACCCACATGCTGAACTGGGGAGTTCTCCCAGTTCAGTTCTCTCTCTGCCTCTGTATCTCTCTCTCTTCTGTCAAAACAATAATAAAAATTAATTAATTAATTAAAAAAAAAAAAAAGGCAGGAGGTAGCTCCTAATCACTGGGCCTCAGCACTTTTTTTTTTAAATTAAATTTATTGGAGTGACATTGGTTGGTAACAATGACATAGTTTCCAGGTGTACAACTCTACATTACACGGTCTATATTGCATTATGTGCTCACCATTTTTTTTGTTACAGAGGAAGGGACTTGTCCAGTGTCAAATTAGCAGATTAGCTCAAGCTGATTCCCTTTGTACGACTTAGCAGAGAAAAACTATTAATTTTTCTTTTCTTTTCTTTTATTGGGGTGACATTGGTTGGTAAAAATTACACAGGTCCCAGGTATACAATTCAACATTACATCATCTCTGTGTTGCATTGTGTGCTCATCACCCAGAGTCTTCCTTCCATCACCATATATTTGACCCCCACCCCCTCTTCTATTTCAAATGGGAGTCCTAGCTTGCCCAGGAAGAGGATCCCAGAGAAGTCTGACCATTTTGAGGAGTCTCGGTAGCGAGAGAAAAGTTAGGAAAAGTTCGGGAACTGGGAGGAGGGCAGGGAAGAGGCAGCACTGAGCTGGGGAGGGTGGGAACGTGGGTTCCCTCTGCCTCATCTCCGCGCAGTATTTTCCGTCTGCATTTCGGCCTCGGGAGGGGCTGGCCAGGGGGCCTCTCCCTGGGAGTCCCGCCCAGGGTGGCTCCCGCGGGGCTCCCCTATTTGGCCGGCTCGTTGGGGCTCTGGGCGGGGCTGGAGGAGCGAGGGGGTGGGAGTCCCGGAGGAAGATAAGCGGAGCAGGCTGCCGGGCGGCGCACAGGGGTGGGCTGCGCCCTCAGGCCCCAACCCATTCCACACCCAGCGCCAAGCAGACGCTGTCAGCTGGAATCACTCCCCTTGCAGGAGGAGGGAGGGGAAATCAAGGTAACTAACTAGTCGCTGTGCTTAAAAAGGGGGAAGGCGATCTGGGCAGCTTTGCAGCCGCTCCCCACTCCTAGACCATGCACTCCTGCGCCTCTCTGCTCAGCCACCGGCGAGGACTCAACTTCTTGAGCTGAGAGCTAAAACCTGGTGACTTTTCTTCTGCCCAACAACTGAATCATGCCATGTGCCCAGAGGAGCTGGCTTGCGAAGTTCTCGGTGGTGGCCCAGCTCCTGAACTTGGGGGGCTTGTGCTATGGGAGACACCCTCAGCCGGTCCAGGTGCGCTTCCCGGACAGCAGGCAAGGTTGGTGACTTTATTTACTTTGAAAATCTTAGTGGTAAAACGTGTGAAAAGTTGATGGCTCCCTTTTTTCCCTTCCCCCACCCGGCTGAACTCTGCAGAGCCTTTTGGCTGAGTTGTAAGGAAATCTGAGCTGGGAGCTCAGTAACAGGGTTTTCAGAGTCGGGTGTTTCAGGTGATGATTCCTTCATTCCTGAAAGGTGAGCGTGGTGATTGATCTCTTTTATGCTGATGCAGCTGCAGTCGACTCCAGGGGTGATTGGTAACTACCCCCACCTCACTCTTTTGTCTCCCCGGAAGGCGGCACTGGTTCAAGCCCTGATTTTTCAGATTCTGAATACGGAAAATGATTAAAAAAAAGAAAAAGAAAAAGTTCCAGCTGGCTCCTGGCAAGCATTGCAATGTTTCTAGTTACTTTTAAACTGGTCAAGAAAGGGGAAATGTGATTCCGCCCCCTGCTGAGTGATCTTGGCTGTCCTTTTGGTTTCCTGGAAAGATTTAGGGCTGTGTTTTAAAAATAACAGTCCTTTTGGGGAAAATTTACCACCTCTGGGGCTTACCTTTCCCTGTCCTGCCTTCCTGATTACTACCAGCTGCGACTTGTTCCGCGTTGTGTGAAACTTATCATGCCATAGAAAGCACTGGAAGAGTTGTGATAGTCAATTTGTTATTTTTAAGCCCACATCCTGGCAGGGTGGTGCTGTTGTCTCTATTTTATTGGACTTGGAAGGGTCCGAGACCCTTTCCTGTTGGGTGGGGAGGTCATTGTGCTTCTGGGAGAAAACAGCCATGGCAGCAGTAATATCCTGCACGTCTGGCTAAGACACTCTGTGTCAGCCCACTGACCACCCACAACAGCCTCCCAGGGTACGGGGACCGTTGTGACCATCCTTGTTTTCACAGATGAGGCAGATGAAATGTGGGAAGTTTATGGTCCCAGCTAGTGGTGGAGTGAGGGTTTGAACCAGGCAGCCTGACTCCAGAAGCTAGCCTCTTCAGATCAAGCAGCATTGCTCTCTAGCAATAATAGGGACAACACACACCCACACACGTGCACGCACACAACCGTGTGCATGGAGTACTGGATTAGCATCCACTAAGCGCTGCGTCTGCTGACTGTGCACAAGTCTTGGGAAACTTCCATAGTTTTCTGACCCCCTTTTAATTCCCAAGACCACTTGGGTGGCAGACACCACCAGCCTGTCCTTGTTTAGGATTTCCAGGCAGGGATTTCTGCCGACGTTGCAAAGTTTAAAACTCCTGGGGAGCTCATCTGCTGAGACTTCAAGAGCCATCAGAAGCACGTCCCTTTGCTTTCCTTGGAAGCTGGAGCCCGCAAACGCTGGGATTCGATGCCAATCAGCCAGCACTCGCTTGTGTAAACGGTCCAGATACAATCTCCGACCCTCAAGTTTAAAATAGCAGCGTTTGTTGTTCTTTGAAAAACAGCCCCTTTGTGAAAAGTCTCTCTTCTGCGGCAGCACAAACAAAGCCTGTGAGCACTTCCCAGGGCGTTTGGAGATGGTTTGGTTCACACACATTCTCCTGGGTTGGTTTTCACCTCCATGGTCTTATCTGTAAGCAGATTCAGCTGAGTGTGGAGCCGACACCACTGGGCCTTGCTTTCTCTCTGGAAAGTGGGAGATGATTGTTTTTTCCTGGTCACTTTTAGGGTTATGCCTTGAAAGTATTTAATATTGAGAAATAGCTGCAAAGTGCTCCGAGCTTATTAGCGATGTGTAGACATTTTAGGTTTTAAAAACAATTTCAGATTTTAAAAGCCTCTTCACCAAAATATTTGTCCTTAATCATCTCACCAATGGATTTACAAGTAATCAACATTTTGTGCAAAAGAGAAATTTCTGAGCAGAATTCCATTTAGGACTAAGTTGAGAGAAGGCAATTTTGAGGTTTCCTTGGCTTTGCTTCCAAATGACCCGCCTGCTGCTTCACAATTAGCCAGTCTCCCTGGACTTCCATTTGTACCCTGACAATGTTTTTGAATTGCACCCAAGTTCAGGACATTTAAACTTTTAAGTTACTTTAGATATTGTTTCCATCCAGCTTAGTTTTACAGATTGGGACTGGAAGGCTTAGGTGGTCAGTCTGTTAGTCAACTTATATTTATTGAGCACCCACCATTTGCTACGTCACTAGAGGAGCGATTGGAATTACACAGGGTCCCACAGTTGGAAACACATTCAGAACCTAGATGACTATTAAGGTTTCTTCTAGTGCGAAGGGTTGGGCCCAGTCAGGATTTTAGACTTAAGGAAGGAATATGGAGATAGAACCAGCCCTTTCTGGGCCTAGAACAGACAGATTTGACAAACTGTTCAGTATGCTTTGTACGAGGGGAGACCCAAAAAACCCCACTTGGAATTTATTCCTTTGGGTTTAATGATCAACCAAAGTTTTTATTGGGAAGTCTTGTGGAAGAAATGTCCTGAGTTGTGGCAAACAGATGACTAGTTCTTCCACCATGACAAAGCACCTGCCCACACCATGCTGAGTGTTCAGCAAGTTTTTACCAAAAATTGTATGACCCCAGTGCCCCACCGTCTCTATTCCCCTGATCTTGCCTTGAACAACTTTTTGTTTGTTTTTTGGTTCCATGGATGAAAAAAGGCCTCAAAGGGAAACGTTTTGCCATGCCAGAGAGGTGAAACAAACAAACAAAAACAGAAGCACTAAAAGGCATCAAAATGGACAAGTTCAAAAACCATTTTGAGCCGTGGAAAATGAGTCTCAATAGGTGTATTGCGTCAAAAGGAGAGTACTTTGAAGGTGGCTGAAGTTTAATCATGTAAAGCTAAATACAATTTTTTAATAAAGTCGGATATTTTTAGATGCTCCCTTGCATATCATTCCATTGAGGACTGTCTTCTACAAGGTTCCCAACCAAGTGTCAGAACAATGGGAAATAGTAATCGGGCATACAACATAGCATCTCTCTTCTACAGCCAGCGATACTTCCTTAGGTTTGTTATTCCCAAACTGCGTATACGTCAGCAGTCACTTCTGTGATCACTTTTGCTCCTGACAACTCCATAAAGTCAACAAACAAGACAGCCACTTGATCCCATGTTAGAGATGTGCTCTGGGCCACACAGGCTTGTGTGAGAATGCTGGGAGCACAGCAGTGTGTTTCAACACAAATGTGATAATCACGCATTTATGCCATTTGCAAAAAAATAAGTTCTGCCAGGAGGAAATGATTTCAGATATTTTCTTCATGTGAGAAGAGACATCACAGTTTTGGCATTTTATTTGTGTTAATAATAAGGAGCAATTATGACCTGAGGTAAGTTTTTGTGGAGTAGGGTAAGTGAATCCAACCCCTATGGAATTGTTTGACAACTTTGAGGGGACCAACACAATTCTCCACAACATTTCCACATTTGTAGTTTTCTGTAGTAAAAACCCAGTTGAAAGGCTGCAACAACTGTGGGAGAGGGTTATGAAAATATACATTTATTTTAGGAATTTCATTGCCCCTTTTCAGTAAGGAATCTTAGAAATTCAATTGTTCTCTGAGATAGAAATAAATATGAAGGGTAAGTATATATTTAACCAAAAATTTATGAAAAATTGGCAGGTAAATATTCTCTTTCTTTCTAAGCAGAGGGTAAAAGATCACTTGGTCTTTTGTGTTTTGAGAAGTGCTTATGCCGACAAGCTTAAAGTTTCTCATGAAGTATAATTTGTGGTCAAGCGTTTCAAATCGAATTTTAAACAAGGCCAATCAAAGTATGCAGGGCTTAGAATTTATTTCCATAAACCCTAGTGCGGACTGTGATGTCATTCATCACAGCGTGTCCCAGCCTCGCCTCGCCTTGACATCTGGTACTCAGTGGCTCTCCCTCAACAAGCCGTGAGGGAGAGCACAGCACGGTGGGCATCCAGGTCCACTTGTCCCAGCACAAACCCTCACCCCTCTATTGTGTTTTACAGACGTGGCAGTGGAGGCTAAGACAAGGGTCACCATTAAGAATACCTACCCTTGAGAACTGGCAGCCTTAGACAGGACCAAGTGGTCTAGCCTTACTGCTGTGCTTGACCATGGAAATGGTAGAAATTAAGAGCTGTTTTTCTGGACATCTTATTTCTCCATCCAGATCATATCCCCTCTGAACTCTGCTTTCTATTGGCCAAGGTTATAGCTATGTAACCTTCCAGACTAAACATTGGGTCCTCACGCCTCCCTGGGAGGTAGATACTGTTATTATTATACCCAAGGTATAGATGAGGCAGCTATAGTTGAGCTACCAACATGAACCATGCTCTGTACATGGCCTCCTTATTTCTATGCACATCTATGGATTGACAAGGCTTAGCTGGCTCCTTTGCAATAAAATCAAGAAGCAAGATAGGTCTTACCTTTTATTACTCTGCCTGATAAGGAGCAGTTATTATCTCTATTTATTGCTGAGCAAATTGAGGCCTCTTAGAGAAGTCAAGCAATTGTTTTCTTGTCCAAGCATCATTGACAGGGGCAGTGACTTTTATCTCTACTCTGTTACACTCTACCAAGTACAACTGCTTGTGTATAAGAAGTGTGGTGGTAAGAACATGATTTTGAAATAGGAAGCATAAGATTTTAATCTAAGTAATGTTGGCCCAGTGCCTTCCCTTAGACTTTGTTTCTTTATCTATGAAGTGGGGATAATGATCTGTATCACAGGGTTGTTGTAGTGAATGAAGAGAGACTTAATGCACCCGGATCATAGCAAATGCTCATTAAGTGGCTACAATAATTATATTATTATACTTCCACCTTATGCTGGCTCTCTTAAAAACCCATTAGGGGGATGCTGGGATGGCTCAGCAGGTTAAGCACTCACCTTGCTGCTCTGGGGTCCGAGGATCAAATCCTGGCCCTGGTCCATGAAGACCCACAAGCCGAACTGGGGTGTGCTTCCCTTGTGGTAGGCCCGGCCCAGTCCCCGCCCTGCTCAGCTCCCTGCCCACCTGTGTAGAATCAAACTATGTCAAAAACTGATGTTATGCCATAAATTTGTTTGCTTTTTTATTCTTTGGATTGTGGGTACTTTAGTCTTTCATTTATAGTTTCAAAAATCATGTTTAATTCTTTGAGATGTGTCCTTCAGAGAAAGGTGCTATAAGAGCTCATGAGAGAGGGGTCAGCATCTGGTCATTAATCACACGCATGGAGATCAGTCACTGCAAGGTGATGGCTGTTCTCAGTTGAATTAAGATTTTTCCTGCCCCTAACTTACCTCTACTGCTCTACCCCTGGAGGAGCCAGAGACATCATTGCAAGTATTAGGAGAGAAGAGAAACTTGGGAGAAATACTAACAGAAGCTGACTCCATCTGCCTCACCCACCCCAGCCGTTTCTTTGCTGAGGTCTGAACTTGGAAGAGTAGTAAAGCTCTGATACTAAAAAGGCCCGCTATTCCTTGGAGTGGGCAGTACAGAGGCCTGAGTCAGTCTGACTCCTAGTTCATGGCATAGTAGCATTGTTAATCTGTGCAAAACCCTTTTGTGTTTTATTTATGTATGCATGTTTTTGACCCCATTCCTCACTAACATTCTTCCTAATAGAAAACCATTTTAATGGGTTTCGTATGTATTTTTTGTTTGCATGTGTCCTGGCAAACTCTATAGTATTGTGCTGGCATGCATTAATGTAAATGACTCCATATCAGTTTGTTTTGTTTCTCATTTTTCACTGAGCATGGTTTTTAAGATCTGTCCTTGTTGCCATGTAATCTGTTGCTCCTAACTGCTGCAGTTAGAAGCAATGGATCTGGACCCTTTACACTTAAAAATTGAAACAATTTGTTAGTACCTAAGAGTGAAAACTCTCTGCTCTGTCCCCTGTTTCATCCAAGGCAGAGATGAACAACTCTATGAAGTGTGTTCATGAGCAGTTGTGTGTGTGTGTGGATGTCTCTTATAATCATACCATATCAGGAATGTTTTTTTTAAATTAATTGGCTACAAATGTGTTCACAGCTACATCCACACAGATGGATCGGGCCCCTATGATGTTTAAGATTATGGCCTCTAAAAGGTTTGGGGATAAATGGTATAATAAGAGGTAGTGTAAAATAAAGCTATTCTGGGAGCTACAGTAAGAAAGTGCATGGGTGTTCAGAGGAGGGAGAGAGAACTTCAGCCCCGGACATTAGGAGAAAGAAGAGGGAGAATTGGATTTGGGACTTGAAAGCATAAACAGGAATAAACAAACTGGGTCTTGATAGAGAGCCTGAACACCATAGTAGTTGGGAAGTAAACTGAGTAGAGTAACACAAGTTAGAAAGTGCAGGTACAGCTACCAGGTCGCAAGTAGAAAAATTTTCCCTCCCTCCCTCTCTTCCTGGTTTTGCTCTCTCTCTCTCTCTCTCTCTCTCTCTCTCTCTCTCTCTCTCTCTCATTTTTTTTTTTGCCTCTGGCAAAAAATTAGTTTATCTTACTAAGTTGATTAATGGTTCATTTTAAGTAGTCTGTAATCCAGAGTGATAATTATTCCCTAGAACAGGGGTGGCGAACCTTTTGGCGATTGAGTGCCACAGTTTATGAAATAAGAGTATACTCGCTCGACTCGCATGCCAACCCATCGAGTGACATAGAGGTATCGATCATTTTTATGTCTATAAGAGGCATAGGATGTTTTTATAACAAAAAACAATAATTTTTTAAATGGTATTCACAATTATTTGTTTTGAAGTTTAAATATTTTATTAGAGTGCATAACAAAGGTAATTATATAAATTAAATACCATAGAAAATCTATCAGTCATTTATTACATTTTTATTTGGTGTAGAATAACATGATATTATAATAAAATTATAATTTATATAAAACAAAAAGGAAAAAACATGTGACAATTAAATTATAATAATAAACATTAGTCATCAAATGCACAGAGTACCCATGAAAATTAAAGAATCCTCTATCATTGTTAGTGTGATTTCTGTTGTGCAGAAGAAGACAGATGAATCACATCAGGTTTATATTTTGTTGTTTTTAACATTACACAAGCTGCACTTGAGGCATCAGTTAAATTACTCCTAAAATCGGACTTGACTAGGTTCATAATTGAAAATAATGATTCACATCAGTAAGTAGAGGAAAATATCGAGAGTATTGCCACTGCTACATTTTTCAGACACTGAAAATTTTCAGGCAAGGAATTCCATGTTTTCAGAACTGTCCCCCTCTTTTCCATATGACCCGACATTTATCTATTGCTATAAATTTACAATTGGCATCAACCAAAGCAAGTCATACAACAGAAAAAGTACTCCTTATAATTAAAAAAACGTATACGGCGCTCTTCTTTGTCTTCCTATCTGCAACTTAGTCAGATCAATTTTAGTTGTTATTTGGACCTTGTCATCTAAACTCACTGTGAAATTGCCCTTAGCGCCCTCCCAGCTCCGCGTGCCGAAATAATTGCTCCGTGTGCCACTTTGGGCACGTGTGCCATAGGTTCGCCACCCCCGCCCTAGAAGATAGGCTGACCACAGACATACAGGTTGAAACCGGACAGAAAACAATGGTACTAGCCCGTTTCAGCCTGTATGTGTGGTCAGCCGAGTCTCACTGGGCTACATTCAAGGTGTCAGTAGGCTGACCAGATGTACCATTTGAAAGGGGACAGTATTGTTGTTTTCTGTCCCTTTTAAAACATCACGTCTGGTCAGCCTACTAATTAATCCCTTATTATTCTCAGACATCCAAAGGAGGCAGTGGTGGGGATGTAAATTTAAGTCAAAAGGCACATGTGTTCTTGTGTGTGGAAGGAATAGGTGTTCCTGTTTGGCACTGTTAAAGTGCTAATTTTAATATGTTGAGCCCATGCCTCAGATCCTAATGTACTTGCTCACCCTTTTATTTCATATATTCTGAGAAAATAAGAAAAGAAACGCGCAAGTTCCTTTAAGCACTCTTTGCTACATTATGGAACACATAGGCTGTAATTGGTGATGGGTTTGCTGTGTTTTTGCATTTTTCCTTCAATCTGACATAACAGGACATCCGAGGTGTCTAAATTTCTTATAATAAACAGGGAAGCACTGCGATTTGTATTACTGAGCTCTCAACCGGGAATGTTCTGTTCATACGGGACCTACCTTCTGCCTTACAGTATCCTCGCGAATCACTCGAACTTCTCACCTTAATTCATTTCTGGTAAAACATCTGACATCTAAAGCTACGCCTTACGGTCAGCTCAGAAGGTCACAAGTCATCGAGATGGGGAGTCCTGTGTCAGTGGTTCTGGGAATTTAATGTTGACAGTATTTGTATGGTGGAAGGGACCTTGAAACTTCAAGTCACCAGTGGGGTTTTGCAATCACCAAGCTAAGATTGAAGTTCCAAACGGGAGTGTATTTGCCTCGCTATAGACTCAGCTGGGAACTCCCTCAGTTTTATCTGCGTTTCCTTTTCTTTCAGAGCATGTCATCAGGGCCCTGCCAGAGTACCACGTGGTGGCTCCTGTCCAAGTAGATGCCAATGGGCACTTTCTGTCGTATGGCTTGCAATATCCCTTCCCCAGCATCAGGAGGAAGAGAGACTTGGATGGCCCAGAGGACCGGGTGTACTACAGAATTTCACACGAGGAGAAGGACCTGTTTTTTAATTTGACAGTCAATCAGGGATTTCTTTCAAAAAGCTACATCGTGGAGAGGAGATACGGGAACCTCTCCCATGTTAAGATGGTGGCTTCCTCGACGCCCCCCTGCCATCTCAGGGGCACAGTTCTGCAGCAGGGCACCGGCATGGGGACTGCAGCCCTCAGTTCCTGCCACGGACTGGTGAGTGCCTGGGTCTGTCGCCTCTCCTCTGCCCACAGCCCCCGAGCATCTTGACCTGCACACCCACTGCCAGTGGGGTCACATGCATTCAACACATGGTGGTTGAGCGTGTAAGATGTGCATGGTCCTGGCCTCATAAGGGTCGAGGAGAAAATGCATAAAATTAAAAGTTGACCAATCTGGGCGTAGGCACTCTTAAGTACTAGCTCTGACCCAGTGATTTTAGCCTGCAGCCGGGGCTGAGAACCTCTGCTCTCAAGTGCTCCCGACTTTCATCGTGTGTTTTCTAAGGGAAATGGCATACAGGTTAGCATAATTTCAGGGTTGGAAATAGAATAATGGGACTTTTCAATTTCAAATGGCTCCAGCAGGCAGTGAAAACCACCCTGTGGACATTTTCAGATTCAGATTTTGGATTCATACTAAATACAAAGAAGCAACTATTAACTAATGGAGTTATGTGGTAGTAGCCAAGAGGGTGAAAAAAAATTTAGATCCAAATTATTGAATAGTTTTGCCAAACAACCAATCCACTGGGATTATTTTGGAGCCCTTTACACATAATTGGACAGTTAATGGCTGGTTATATAAAAAGGCATCAAAAGCCAAAAGAGTTTCTTTCCTTTTTGTGAGCATAGGAGCCCATTGGCTTCAATTTCATTTGTTCATGTGTCATAATTCTCCAAGGCTCACCTAGAGTGGTCCTAGTCAAAAGGAGAGTGGTTAGACTTGTGTCTGGTTTCTCCTGATGACTATCTGGGGTCTGAGCTCCAGGATATGTACTTTGCCTTTCGTACAGGGCTGGTCCATCCCACACTTAGATTCACAGGATGGCTGGCTTAGGATGTGCTGGCTCTGTCTCCCACCACTCCTAGGGACAGAGGTGGCATTTGGGAAGGACACACTCTTGTATGGAGCAGGACATCTGCTTCTCATTTCCATGGCTCAGGGTTGGCATGTTCTTTGTTTCAGATGTGGTCATCCCAGTGTGGGAGGCTGTGTTGTTCTCTTGGAGTTGCCTATAATTTGAAGTTTGTTTCATTTCCCTTGGAGTAGACTCAGATGGTTGCAAACTGAAGACTCAGTAAAGGTCACCTATGCCAAGCTGTGGGATGACCTCCTTCCTCCATTTAATGTCCTTTCACTGAGCTCTGGTGCCCTTTCAGACTGAGTTTGCCTATGTCCCTGGCTCAGTAGCTCTCCCTCTGTAATCTCTACTATTTTCACCATGCTTTTCCCCTCAACACTTCTCTAACTTTGAAATAATAGAATTTGTTTCTTTTGAGCCATTTAGTGGATTTGTTCCATCCTAAGTTCTTTCATGAAGAAACTGTGTTCTTTAATCAATTAGACTCAGAAGTCATCCTTAGCGGGAGTAATGACCTATGAGAATCCCAGCAGGGTAGTTTTGGATTTGCTGTTGCCATGGTCCCTACAGGATTTGCTCTAGGTCAGTTTGTTGTTAGTATTTCAGTTTAGATTTTTGCACTGGAAAGATAGTACAAAAGGTTAGGCTCCGCACTTATGTATGATGTGGGATTGGAATTCTGACTCTTCCCTGGGTATTCCCCTTCCACCAAGGGCTTGGTTTAGGCGCCCACCACCTGGACTGGATACCTGAGTCAGTAAACACAAGTTCTAAATGCCTATTCACACTCAGGGACAGTGTTTCTCAGCTCCGGCTTTATTAAAGTGAATACTTTTTTTTTTTTTCTGTATCCAGACCTTGCTGAGGAATTCAATGTTGACCCTTAATCTGAACAGCTGGTCATCATTCTCTCCAGACCATTCAACTTCAGCTCTCACTCAACTCTCTTTCCCTTCCCCTTGTCACTTTGAGACTTCCTTTCTTTTTTTAAGTTCAACTGTGGATTAAAAATTTGGAAGAGGTATTATTTTTAGTTTTTTGTTTTTTTAAGTTAAAGTTTTAACTTTGAGATAGTTATAGCTTCATATGCAGTTGTAAGAACTAATCCCAAGAGTTCCTGTGTACCCTTTATAAACTCAGTTCCCCACAGTAGTAACATCTTGAAAAATTACTGGGCATTATTATATGTGGGATTTTGACATTGATGGTCAAAGTGCCCAACATTTACATCATAACCAAATCTCATGTTGTTCTTCTATAGCTACACTCATTTCCTTCCTATCCCCATCCCCTCCTTACATTTACATTTTACGAGGGCTGTCTGGAAAGTATCCAGCCATGTAATAAAAATAGAGGCGTTTATGGCTGGATTTTTTCTGAACAGCTTTTGTGTATTTAAGTCCATGATTCATTTAGAGTTAATTTTAGTTTAAAGTGTGAAGCTTAAATAGTTCATTTCTTTCCTTCCTTCCTTCCTTTTCTCTTTTCTTTCTGTCATCTTTCTTTTTCTTTCTCTTTCTTTGCCTTTCTTTGTGTCTCTCTTTTTCTTTCTTTTTCCTTTCTCTCTTTTCTTTCTGTCTTCTTTCCTTCTTTTTCTTTCTTTCTCTGTCTTTCTTTGTGTCTCTAGCTTTTTCTTTGTTTCTTTTTCCTCTTACTCTGTTTTTCTTTTCTTTTTTTTCTTTCTCACTTTTTCTCTTTCTTTTCTTTCTTTCTCTTATATTTCTTTGCCTTTCTTTGTGTCTCTCTCCCTTTCTGTGTTTTCCTTTCTTTTTCTTTCTCTCTTTTGTCTTTTTCATTCTTTTCTTTCTGTCTGTCTCATTTTCTTCCCCCTTCTTCTTTTTTTGTTTTCTTTCTTTTTCTTTCTCTTTTTGTCTCTTTCTCTTTCTCTTTCTTCTCTTTATTTCTCCCTCTCTTTCTGTTTCTCTCTCTCTTTCTTTCTCTTTTTTTCTCTCAATCGATTTGCCTTGCTTCTTTCCCCATTCTCTCCCTTTCCCTCTCCCTCCCTCCTTTTGCCCCTTCTTTGGCCTGTGGATATCCAATTGCTCTACTCCAGCATCATTTTTTAAAAAAAGACTACCCTCCACTAAATTGCCTCTGCACTTGTCAAAACTCAGTTGGACATATTAATGTATTTATGTGAGTCTATTTCTGAGTTTTATGTTCTGTTCCACCAATGAAATCTTCATTACTATAGCTATATAATTAATCTTGAAAACAGGTAGACTGATTCCTTTCATTCTTTTTTCTAGATTGTGTTATTAATCAGCTACAAAAAAAAAAAAAAAGTCCAATCTGTTGGGATTTTGACAGGTATTGATTTATATACTAATTTGGGAGAATTGACATTTGCTGTGTAGTCTTCAATCCATGAAATGATAGTTTTCTTCCAAGTCTGCCCATGGCCCTATCTAGGTTGATTGGTGAGAAGTAAAAGGTCCATGATGCTTGCTTCTCCTTCCTTCCCAAGGTGGGAATTATATGTCCTCTTAGGAAAGATATAAATCCTGCTCGGATGGCATTTCTCACAGGGAGTCTCCCAGCCCATTGCCCCTCTATATGTCACTCACTGGATGGGCTGTCCTTATGGGCCAGCAGGTCTGTCCCACCTACACCGTAGTGTGAACAGAATGAGGCTCTTAAACAGCTCCAATAATTGCCGTGTTTTTCTTTTCTTTTTTCTTTTTTCTTCTTCTCTGGGTTAGAGATTTATTTGGGGAAAAATTAATGAAACCATTTTTGCAAATTTGTTTCTTTGGTTTGTTTCATTGGTATTTATTTTTGAAATATTTTGTTTGGGGGAGTTTTCTTTTTTTTTTTTTCTTTTTTTTAAAGATTTATTTTTATTGTTTTTGACAGAGAGAGAGAAATACAGAGACAGAGAAAAGGGGGAGGGCCCCGAACAGTCTCCATAGTTGTACATCATTGGTTTTTCCACATAGTTTCATTCCACAGGTGGGTGCGAGGCTACACAGGGCAGGAACTGGGCCGGGGTCTCGCCCCTGTGAGAACTGAACTGGGGGCACTCCACAGTTCAGCATATGGGTCCGCACGGGCCAGAGCTGGGATTCGATCCTCGGTCCCCAGGGCTGCAAAGTGAGCACTTAACCCACTGAGCCATCCCGGCTTCCCTGGGGGAGTTTTCTGATTCTAAATTATTCTGGTAGAATGAGAGCAGTTTCTTCTGTGCTGAAGCTCACTGTCTCCCCTATTGCTGAAAGATGAGGGCTGCTGGCATGAGTATATTTTATTCCCAGGTGAAATTTGGCTCATCAATCCAGGGTGTATTTGGAGAAGAGTCTGCTCTGGTACAACCTAAGTTTCCATGCCTCTTTAGCATGATCTATGATTTCTTTTCAGTCAGAAGAACTTCAGTGCCCTGTTCATTTGAATCCCTTCTTAAAGGCTTTTAAATGTGCAACTTGTCTGGAAAGTTTTAGCAAGAACCTTCATTTTAGTGACTGCCTTAAACCTTGATAAGCCCCTTGCAGACTATTCACATGGATAAGGTGGATAATCACATTAGTTAGCCCGGCTTACCTCACATTGTCATTGTAGATAAAAGTTTCAAAACACTTTAGAAAGTACTCCTGCTCTTTTGATGGCTTAGTAACAGTAGCTGAATCGCTTCACCCACGTTGTTGGGACACTTCATTAAAACTGCTCCTGTGAAGCCATCAGTGAACTTTGTGGTGTTAGTGTGTACCTCTGTTGTCATTGTACTTGCTGTTTTAGCACCATTTGCTATGAGTAATTATTCCTATTTTTAAGTCATTTTCCCTCTTGGCTTAAATCACACTATGTTACTATGGTTTTAGTTCTACCACTCTGACAGTTCTGACTCAATAAGTATCATTTGTTCCTTTCCGTATCTTTAACTACTTGAACGTCATTGGGCATTGTCTGTGGATCCCTCTTCTCTAACTTCACACTCTTGTTAGATGATCTTAAGCAGTGCAAGTGCTATCTAGATAGCTTTCTGTTAGTCTAATTATCTAATCATTTTCTATCATCTACCTATTATCTATATCATATCTTTATCATCTACATCTATTTCTATATGTACGTGAATAACTACTAACTCCATACATCTAACTCCAACACATTTTTTGAACTCATTATTAATATTTGCCATTTCCACATGTGTGCCTAACAGGAATCTCAAATTTAACAGGTGCAAAGAAACACTGCTGATCCCCTCCGCCTATAGTCTTCACCACAGCTGTACACGTCAAGTCTAATCTTCCAGTTGCCCAGGTCAAAACCAACGGAATTATGTTATTGTTGTCTCTGGTCTTCTTTAACACTCTGAATCTATTCATATCAACAAATCCTGTCAGTTCTTCCAGATATGTTCAGAATCTACCACTCTTGTCATCTCTATAACTAACGCCTCAGTTCAGTTATTCACAACATTTTTAGTTGTCACAACTCAGAAAGGGTGGATTGCTTTTGGCATTGAGTATAAGGGTAAGTCAAGGACGCTACAAAACTACACTGCACAGAACAGCCCTCCACAACAAAGGATTATAAGGTCCAACGTGTCAGTAGTTTGGAGGTTGAGAATCCTTACTCTAGTCTTAGTCACCTATATTAAGGCTGGGGCCATTAGCATTGACCTTCTCTCCTCTCTCTTCTGGAACATTTGCATTGACCTCCCAAGTGGTTCCTCTGCTTCTTCTTTTAATTTCCTGCAAGCTATTTCTCACATAGTGGCCAGACAGAACTTTTAAACACACTTACAGAGCAGCAGACTCTTCTGTTGAAATCTTCTACTGGTTTTCCATCATAGTAGAATAAAATCTGAATGCCTTTCTCTGGCTTTCAAGGCTCCCTCTTGTCTGGTCACTAGCCACCTGCCTTCCCTCCTCTCCCTCCACATTGCCCTCTGGCAAATCCTTCAGCCACACTGACCTGTCTGATTTTCAAATGTTCACCCTGGCCTCCTCGCCTTTGCATGCACTTCTATGTAACTGCTCCTTGTCTTTCGGATCCCAGCTATGGTCTTCACTGACCTCTCCATCTAACGTAGACTCCTTTGTATTATGTAGACCCCTTTGTATTCTATCACATTGCCTATTTATTCTTAAAAAAGAAGCTACAGTACGTGGTAGTCTTTCATTTTTGCTTAGCTTTTCTTCTTCCCCTATCTTGCTCACACACAGGCTTAGCTATGTACCATAATAAGCATTCAGGAAACATAGGTTGAATGAACGCAATGTGTGTATTTCAGTAGTTAGCCCTTAGATTCCTCCAAGTTCCTGCAGATACTCCCAGCTTATGGCTTCATAGTGAGATCATTTTTCCTCATCTGTCCAAACAACGACCTGGACACCACCATATTGATGACTTCTGCATAGATGGTCCCCGAGCCACTTTTGGTGGGCTCCCAGCCAGTCAGCTCCTCACCGTGGCAGAAAGATGCTGCCCTGGCTGCACAGCTCTCCTGGGCTCATCACAGAACCCTGTGACTGTCACCACTGTGCTGACTTTGGGAAGGGGACACGGCTGTCAACTTTGCTATTCTCTTCTAAACCTGGTTCAGGCCTTTCTTTGGTTTTGCGAGGAACATGAGAATCCACACTTTTTAATAAGACTGAAAATTTGCATAGAAGAGGGAGGGACGTGCAACACTATTTATAACTTAACACTTCTGCTCGCCTTGGCTGTGCGCAGAGTCCAGGCTGAGAGGATCTCTAACTAAGCACCTGGGCCCAATCGTGAGGCCTCTGAGAAAGGACATTTTCCTTACCTGAGTCTCAGGCCCATCTTGGCTTCTAGTTTTTCTTTCCAGGCATTTCTTTTGAGGAATATCTGCCTACTTTAGGGAAATCCTGACCTAAAATCTGCTTGGCACTTTGTGCACAAACCCCGAGAAGGTACTCCATCAAGGGGCCAGTAGAGGATTCAATTTAGCTCAGGCTCTGCCAGGAGAACCAAGGAGGAAAGGGGACTTTTTTATAATCTCAGCTCAAAGGGGGAACATCCTTTCTACCTAGACAGGGTGCCTTTTAAAATTCCTGTCTGGAGGGGGCACCTTTTAAAAGTTCATCAGTCTCCCTTGCATGCTTTTTTGCAATTTGCACAAATGGGGGCTACTCTAATAATCCTGGAGGCCCCTGCTCACAGGATTTGGCCTGGCTCTGTGGCCCCCAGATGATAATCACATGAGAACACAAAAATCCACTGCCAGTGTA
>PVKE010015851.1:0-32905 GCA_004027555.1 Craseonycteris thonglongyai
AATGTTTTAAATATGTAAACAGTATTCATACTTTACTCATTTAAGACAAAAATGACAACAGTATACGTATTTACTTAAACGTGTCAGTGCTAATTAATAAGGTTAATTACAAAACCTTATACAGTAATAAACATGAATCAACATTGCTTTCTGAGAGAGGCGAAGAGTCTTGTGTTGGTGGCAGAGGAGAGGCTCTCACGTGACTCGTAGAAGCTTTAGGCTCACTCGGAGACTCTTCTGCTGGAGGCACTGACGATAGAGCCGGGGGCTTTACCTTGGAGAGAAACATGGTGATGGGTAGTTGTCTTTGTTTTTTCTTTTCCTTCAAAATTCCCCTGTACAAGGACATAACTCACAGGGATAAATCCACTCGTACTCTCATTGGTCGATGTTGCACCGGAAACCAATCACGCACCTTTATGAGAGCCCGTGGTATGTACTCTGAGTCAACTCATCTCTTTGTTTGACATGCAGGGATCCTTCTCTCGCGCGCATCAACATGAAACAACGCTCCTTTGCGCAATGTGGCTGCCGACATGGTTGTATTTTTTCATTTTTATTTTTTGATGAATATTTTGGGGAAACCCGCGAAGCACTGAAGCCGCAAAACATGAAGCGCGAAGTGGCGAGGGAACACTGTATAGTGATTTCTGGTCTCTAGAAGAAATAACATCTAAAATCACTACAGAAAAGCCCATCATCTAGGTTGCAAATCACCCATACATATATTTCCTTCAAGTATAATGAAGAAACATAATTGAAGGTATTCAGATACAGAAGGAAATAAGCAAAAAAAAAAAAAAGAACAAACAAAAACAGAGATTCTCAAAGATTTCACATTTTGGAATTAGTCAACACAGACTTTAAAATAACTATGGTTTCTGTATTCCAAGTTATAGAAAATAAGCTTGAAACTTTTCAACTAGAAACTGTGAAAAAAAACAAAACGCATAGATTTTTTAAAAAAGGTAAAGAAATTCCAGAACAGAAAAAATATATTAAATTAGCAACTCAAAGGATATGTTTAAAAAGATTATACATAGCTGAAGAGAGAATTACTGAACTTAATGGTAGGTCAAAAAAAATTATCCAGAACACAGCATAGTGAAACAAAAAGAGAAAAGTAAGAGACCAAGAGGATCCAATAAAAAATATTTTAGGAACCAATGGTTGAGATTGTACTAGAACCAATGCTATACATCAATGCAGAAATTAAAGTAGCTTAACAAATTCTAAGCAGTGTAAAATAAATTCACACTCACAAATTAAAACAGCAGAATAAAAGAAAAATTTTTTTAAGCAGCCAGAAAAATAGAGATTGCCTTCAAAAGAACAACAAAGTGACAGATAGTTTTGTAACAGTAACAATGGAACTCAGACAAGAAGCATGCTATCCTATAAACTATGCAATGAGAACACAGAACAAATGCCAACAGTAAAATTCTATATTCAGTTAAAATGTCTTTTGAGAACAAAGGCAAATATATAATTTTTTGACCTAGCAAACACTACGGTAGTTTACTAACATACAGTAATGAGTTTCCTAGCCTATAGACAGCAATAATGAAATATAAAAAAGATAATTTTGGAGGAAGGAAGATAATCCAGATACAAGGTCCAAGAGTGAAAATAAAGAGCGAAGAATGTAGTAAGTAATACAAGTGCTGTCCAGAAAGTATCCAGCCATGTAACCGTTCTCTTTACATTGACAGTGGCTGGATTGTTTCTGGACAGCCCTCATATACATAAAAAATGATGCTACAAAAGAAAAATAATGTGTTTTATAGGTTTTATTTCCAATTGTACATAATTATCAATATAAGCATATATGAGGTATGTATGGGTTATACATTTTATATTTAAAATTTTTAAATGTTTAAATTCATATACCTCATTTACGATATTATTATTTTAGATGAGGGTAATGATACAGATTAAAACTGGACTTTAGTAATTTTGCATGTAAAGCCACGGTAACCACAAAAGTGACAGGAACAGAGTAGAACATGTCTAATAGGAAAAAAATTACCATAACTATTCATTGCAAAATAAGGAAAAAAGAAAAAAAAAGTTAGAACTGGGGTAGAAGGAACAAAATAATACAGTAACTGAAATCAAAATATACTAAATACACCAGTTGAAAGGCAAAGAAAGTGTCCTCTAAAACCAAAATTTTAAATAGATTCTATACCACAGGATTTAGAATCAGAGAATCTCTTGTACATTGCTGGTAGGAATCTACATTAGTATAATCACTTTGAAAAACAACTTAGTAAAATCTTTTGCATAGTTGATCCAGCAGTTTAAACATAAAAGAAAATCAACACATGATCACCAAAACACATGTACAAGAATATTTACAGAAGCATTGTTTAAACAATGAAAAAACTGGAAACAAATATCCATGAACAGGAGAACAGAAGAATAAGTTGTGCTAATACTACACAATAGAAAAAAACAAGCCCCGGAAGAAAACATTATACATGTGATATCCTTCTTATAACGTTTAAATGTAACCAAAATTAAATGATAATCATATGTGTGTGTGTGTGTGTGTGTGTGTGTGTGGTGTGCGTGTGTATACACACATATATATATATACATATATATATATATACTTATAAAACAATGAGCTCAAACTAGAAAATAATCAAGTAAATAACAAACACAAAATTCAGAATTGTGGCTCCTTTGTGGATGAGGTAAGGTAAGAGACAGGCAAAGAGGATAGTAGTAGAGATAGATTTTGTTAATGTTCTACTTCTTGGGTTACATGTGGGTTCACAGGAGTTAACACATTAGAAATGTTATTACAAGGGGATGCCGGGATGGCTCAGCAGGTTGAGCACTCATCTTGCAGGCCCAAGGCCCAGGGATAGAATTCCAGCCTCCAGCCCCAGCCCATGTGGACCCATATGCTGAACCAGGGTATGCCCCTAGTTCAGTTCTCACCGGGTGTGCCCCAGGCTGGTTCCTGCCCTGTGCAGCCCCACACCTACTTGGGGAATGAAAACTAATGATGTGCAACTGTGGAGATTGCTCTGGGCCCGCCTCCTTCCCTCTGTCTCTCTCTCTCTGTTATAAACAATAAAAATAAACATTTAAAAAATGTGATTATGGAAATAGGGATGCTGGGATGGCTCAACAGTTGAGTACTTGCCTCGAAGGCGCGAGGCCTGGGGTTCGATTCCCGGCCCCAGCCCGTGCAGGCCCATGTAACTGAGCTGTAGCGCAACTAGTGACCGTGATGGTGGCAAAGGTTCTTGCCTCCGTGTGGGAGGCCCCCAGTTTGGTTCCTCCCGTGCAGTCCCACATCCACTTGTGTGGACTATGTCACAAAACTAATGATGGACAACTATGGAGTCTGCTCTGGGCCCTCCCCTTTTCTCTATCTCTCTCTGTCTCTTGCACTCACCTTCTCTCAATAAAATAAATCTTTAAAAAATGAAAAGAAAATAAATAATTTAAAAACTCAAGGAAGCGATCACCTTATTTTTGGGAAGGATTATAATAAAACATAAAATACATGAAATTTGCTTATCATTTTAAAAAATAACTTTAGAAAATTTAGAGAACTGGCTTCTAGTACAATGAAACTAATAATATCTGCATGTATGTAAGTATATATACACATATTACATACACACACACATGGCTATTTTTCTCCATTCTCACCTATAATTCCACTGGTATGACAAAACAAATATAAAACTGAATCTACAGCTTTCCTAGAAAGCCAAGAACAGTGAGGAACTTCTGGGTGATATACAGAGGAAATGGGAAAAGACTGACAAGAAATGCTAACACTTGAAGGTGAAAAGGAAGCTCTTCGAAGACTGTCCCCTGGATAAAAACCACCAACATAGTTATCTCAGGGGGACTTCTAAGGGGAACACTTGCAGAACTGAATGGCGTGGGCTGCAAGGTTAGTGCCCCGGGTCACTTATGGCTACGCAGAACAGCATAAAGCCCTACAATCAGATGATGAACTACTTCAGTGCTAGAGAAGAAACCCCAGAGCACCCACACTTTCATTAAGAAAGAGCTCCTGTAAGCAGTGCTTGCATTCAGTTCTAAGCACTAGGGCTTTGCATCTGGCTGCAGAACAACACTAGCTAGCTGTTTGCAAACTAGCAAACTCCTAATACACTTTTTGACTTTTACTGTGTTTTTTGAAATGGGTTAGCAATCAATGTACAAATTTCAGGAAATTTCAACCAAACGCCATATGATTTTCTAGCATTTCATAGGAAGTCACTAAAGATTTCAAAACATGGTGCTTGTCACTGGTTGGCTAAGTAAGCAGACAGTGGCTGCACCTTGTATTCCAACTGTAACACCAACCCATTTTTACTCCACTCCCCACATTTACATTATTCCCCTATGCCTAGGAGACATTTGTTTTCACCATCTCTGATCTACTCTCTCATTTATAAATATAAATCTATATAAAATTCAACAAAAAATTTGAGACACATCACTAAAAGGCACAAAAAAGAACACACACAAAAAAAGATAATCTATTACACTACCAAATAACCAAATGATGTCAGGAAACAGAAAAAGGCTATAAAACAGGTAAAAATGTCAACAGATTTAAGAAGATGCCACATACACTGAGATCAATGCACTGCAGAGGGACCTACACCAGACAAAGCACACCAAGTGAGGAGAGTCTTCAAGACTACCTTACAGAGGAGAATACAGAAACACAGAAGAAAAGAAGAGCACCAGAATAGATAAATATCAGGATAAATCTAAACGAATGCTGACTGCATAAAATATAACAATATATTGTAGTGTTTCAAATGCAGAATTTAGGGATGATGGGATAGCTCAGCGGTTGAGCACTTGCCTCAAAACCACAAGGTCTGGGGTTCAATTCCCGACCCTGGCCCGTGGCTCTGTGGTGAAGGTTCTCACCTCACCTGTGTGGAATGAAACTATGTCAAAACTAGTGATGTACAGCTGTGGAGACTGCTCTGGGCCCTCTACCCTCTCTCTGTCAAACAATAAAAAATAAAAAAATAAAAATTCAGTCATTATATGAAAGACAGCAAACACAATTAAACATACTTAGTTATAAGAGTTCCATTCAGCTAGTCTTCAGGTGGTTCTCCAGCTTGACTATTATGTAGTTTAGTTGTATTTTGAGGTGCTCATGGCAGGAGGCCAGCACAGTGCTTACGTGCGCCACCATCATGACGGGCTTCTGGGTGAAGATTTTCACCACCAACAATATTTAAAGAACAATTTAAGACTTAAAATTAAGGTAAATTTAAAAATATCTTCATTAAAATTAAGTGTTAAATCAGGCATGTCCAACCTGTGGCCCAGGACAGCTTTGAATGAGGCCCAACATAAACTCTTAAAACATTTTGGGATTTTTTTGTTTGTTTTAGTTTATCTGCTATTGTTAGTGTATTTTATGTGGGGCCCAAGACAATATGTCCAATGTGGCCCAGAAAAGTCAAAAGGTTGGACACTGCTGTGTTGTTACTAGTATAGCCAAATCTCTTCTTCAGCATCTCCTTCCCTCCAATTACATGATACATCAAAGTTCTTTTTGGGAAATTCAATATAGTCTCTGCAAAAAACAGCTGTAGGTAAACCAACATAAATGGAATTTCAGACCTTCTCACATGAATCATCACTTTCATTGTTATGAGGTACACATCTTAATGATCTTCCTAAATATATACAGTTCATTCACTGTGAACCAAGATGCTGATTCAATGGGAGTGCTGCTACCAGGAATATTTAACAGCAATCGAGTATTTTGCTGCAGGTGGTTACGTCTACACAGTGGAAACAACCCCATGGGATAAGCAATATTAAGTTACTGCCAACTACTCCCAAACACATATTTAGACATATAGCCCCACAGACATACGCTTAAGAACTTCTGTTTCACTCTCATAAACTAGGACAGCTCAGCAATACTTACAGTTAACATTGGAGTTGTCAATAGGCCCCATGCAAAGAATTCAAGGAAGATGACAATAGCAGCATGGTACACACTTGGTCGGCCAAAGCCCTGTAGCTAAAAGAGGAAGGAAGTTGTTATGAAAAACAGTACAAAGATTTTTTTTAAATCCATTAGCCTAAAATGGTATGCCTGTCTGTCTATCTCTCTTATACACACACACACACACACACACACACACACACACACACACTCACTCACTCACTCACTCACACAAATAAACTAAGAACCTATCTTTAGTATTTAAGTTAAAACTTTCTTCTTACAGGATGCCGGGATAGCTCAGCAGGTTGAGCTCTTGCCTTGCAACAGCGAGGTCTGGGGACCAACTCCCAACCCCAGCCCAGCCCCGGCCCTGGCCCTGGCTGTGGTGCAAATGGTAACCACTGAGCCCCGCAGAGAGGGTTCTCACATACAATGCGGGAGGCCCCCAGTTCAGTTCTCACCTTACGCAGCCCCACATCCACCTGTGTGAAATGAAACTATGTCACAACTAATGTACAACTATGGAGACTGCTCTGGGCCCTCCCCCCTTTTCTCTCTCTCTCTCTCTCTCACCTTCTCTCAAACAAATGAAATCTTAAAAAACACCAACAACAAAACTGTTTTCTATGGTATCCGTGACTCTTCCATCTTTCCTAATTATGGAAAGTTACCAGGATTACAGACTTTCTACTCATTTCATCAATACAAATCACTGGAGCTGCAGTGGAAAATCAACTGGGTCTTAAAGGCATCACAATGCAGCTAACTGTTTTTGTTTAGTTTTAACACTATGCGTCTTCTGATAGGTTTCTGCAGCTTGTGACTTCTGGAGATGAAATAAAAACTTCCCCTCAATTTCAAGTGTACTGACTCGGTGCTTTGCTAGCACTTGGTAGAATTGGAAGTAATGCTTACAAAAGACTTTTACCGTATTTTCCGGCGTATAAGACGACCGGGCGTATAAGACGACCCCCTAATTTTACAGTTAAAACATAGGTTTAGGCCTATATTCGCTGTATAAGACTACCCCCCACTTCCGAGGCTGTAGTCTTATACAGCGAATATAGGTCTAAACCTATGTTTAACTGTAAAATTAGGGGGTCGTCTTATACGCTGAAAAATACGGTATTTATTTATTTTTATTGTTCTTTTCTTTTTTTTACAGAGTGAGAGACAGACAGAGAGAGACAGAGAGAGTCTACCCAGAGCAGTCTCTATAGTTGACAGCATTAGTTTTCCATATAGTTTCACTCCCACCTGCGGGGCTGTGCAGGGCAGGAACTGGGCTGGGAGCCTCCCACATAGGCCCAGGCAAGAACTGAACTGGGGGCTACACCCCAGTTCAGCATATGGGTCTGCCTGGGTCAGGACTGGGATTTGATCCTCAGGCTTGGGGGCTGCAAAGCGAGCGCTTAACCCACTGAGCCATCCCAGCTTCTCCAAAAGACTTTTTAAACCCACACTATTCTTACATTTATATTTTTAAGTTTTCAAAATGTAAAAGTACATTTGCATGGTTTAACTAAAATCTAAACATGAGGATATGATTAGATAAATTCAAACTGTGGGATATTCTACCAGACAACTAGCCTGTTCTTCTTAAAAATCTCAATGTCAAAAAGACAAAGTAAAAGTAGGGAGCCAAGAGTCATAACCAAATGGGGGTCTGGATCCTGGATGAAAAGAAACAGAAAAAAAAAAACATGAATGTGGACTGTGTTAGATAATCACATGGTACTGATGTTAAATTGCTTCGGTGTTCTTGATGTCTGCAACTCACTGTCAAATGGATTGGCAAAAAAGTAAAATAAAATAATATATACACATACATTAGGTACATATATATTTCTGAAGCAAATGTTACAAAATTCTAGATTTAGAAGGGAACATGTTCATGTTATTAATCTTTTAAGTTTTTATAGTTCTGAAATTTTTCAAAAAGAACCAGCATCAATTCTAAATGCTGTTAAATAAGACATTTGCAAAACACAAAGCATTTTACAAACTTCAAAAGAAAAAACAACAGGTACCTAACAACTCAAAAAAAATAAAATAAAATAAATCATAAGGCCTTCAAAGAGCACCAGTTTTTAAGTCCTTTACCAACCGCCGGAACCGTGAATAGAGATGCTCAGTCACTACTCAGCCTCAGCCTCAGGCCCAGCAGCTGGGGCCAGAAACCCCGCCACCTGTTCTGGGCTACCTACTCCCGTGCTTGCTGGCTCTGCCCACCTGAAGCCCCTACCATCTCCACCTGGATCACAGAGGAATGTGCTTCTTCAGCCACTGCACAGTAGCCGTGTACATCTCAGTCAGGTCCTGCCGCTCCTCTGCTCCCCGCTCTGTGGCTCGCTGGGCATGTAGCTACATATCCTCTTGCACACCCACTTGTTCTCTAACCCCACTGTCTTCTAGAGTATTTCTAACCATCTTTACGATTCCTTTCTGTTTGTTGTCTACCTCCCCTTATGTAAATGCCACGAAGGAAAGTTTTGTTTCTTCTATTCAATTATGTATCCCAAGTAGCCTTCTCTCACCCAATCGTCACAAACGCTCAATGAAGTATATGTAAGATGGAAGAAGTCTATCTTTTGAGTGGAAAGTCTTTCCTCTGGTCTTTCAAACAGCAAAACCCAGAATGCAAAAAAAAGTTTGAAACAAGTGAGCCAGTTTTTGCAACGAAGAAAGAAATGGCACAGGTAAAGAAAAAAGAGACAGGAAGAACTACGTTAATAAACAGATTAAAAGAAATTTAAGAAATACTAACCAAAAGCAATATGTGGACTATGGGTTTTGACTCAAATTAACTGGAAAAAAGACAATTTTGAGTCAATCATAAATATTTGAAAATGGACTCGGTATCAGATAACAAAAGCAGAACAGCATTTTGTCAAAAGAATTGTTTTAAGTAAATAGAAAATAAGAGGAACAATTTATGGACCTTCACTTTCTAGGGACACAAACCTTTGTTGTTTACAGTTTGAGGGGCACTGTTGTATAAGGATGTGACACTTGGTGTTGTCAACAACCTGAAGACCAATAAAGAGCAAAAACCAGGATACTGGGAAGAGAAGAGCACATGAACGCAATGAGCCCACCAGGTCCTTGGTGATATTAAATTGTTAAATAAGCTCCCTATTCCTGGTCTTTCTATTATGTGCAACAATAAATCCCCTTATCACGTACATCATTACATCATGTACAATGTCACCCTATTAAAAGTGAAATATCTCAGTGTGAACTTTGTGGCTGAGATAAGGAATGGAGACTGTAATTCTGTAAACAAGCTTGTCTAACCTGTGGCCCACAGGCCACACGCTGCCCAGGACAGCTTTGAATGGGGCCCAACACAAATTCATAAACTCTCTTATGGCATGAGAGTTTTATTTGGAGGTTTTTTTTTTAGTTCATCAGCTATTGTTAGTGTTAGTGTATTTTATGTGTGGCCCAAGCCAATTCTTCCTAAGTGGCTCTGGGAAGCCAAAAGGTTGGCTAACAATGGTGAAAACTGATGGCTCTATTGTCCTTTAAGCAGAAAGAATAATTACGTTAAAATATATTCTAGGGGAAGCTGGGATAGCTCAGTGGGTTAAGCGCTCGCTTTGTAGCCCCGGAGACCAGGGATCGAATCCCGGCTCCGGCCCATGCGGACCCACATGCTGAACTGGGGTGTGCCCCCAGTTCAGTTCTTGCCAGCGCCTATGAGGGAGGCTCCTGGCCCAGTTCCTGCCCTGCGCAGCCCCGTGCCCACCTGTGGAGTGAAACTATATGGAAAACTAATGCTGTCAAATATGGAGACAGCTCTGGGCCCTCCCCCTTCTCTCTGTCTCTGTCTCTCTGTCTGTCAAAAACCAATAAAAATAAATCTTAAAAAAAAATATATATATATATATTCTAATTGAAAACTCGTATTCCACAGTTGGAAAGTGCTGCCACAAGATTCAGTCATTACTACAACCACATATGTGAAGCTTACATTTCACTATAAGCTCTCAATGTTTCAGTAATTCACACATTTGCTACTTTTACGTACATCATTTATATCTATCGGGATAGTAAAATGTTCCATCAAAAATAAAGCTTTCAGGAAGTTTTTAATATAAACACAAGAAAAAGAACACAAATGCTTTTAAAAACCAAATAAGTAACTATCCCTAAAGGCTCTGCTTTTAAGACTCCACATAATATTGAAATTAAAGTAGAAAAAAAAGTTTTACTGCTTTTTTCTCTACATACGTAACTTCTCCACATAAAATATAAAAATTTTCTCACCACATTAAATAGTTATATAAATTAGATGGCTATCGTTTTGGGCAGACTAAGCATTCATTACATATTTGTAAAATAACTGCTTTTTACTGAACTTTTCAAACTCTTCATTTACCAACCACCACCCAACTTAAAGCAAATCAAGGTACCACAAATTGGTTTTTAAACATTCCTATCTCTATCAACATCCTTTAAAAAGGAAAATATTCAACTCCAACTAATTAATTCATTTAACACATATATGTTAACAATGCAACACATGTATTGTAGAATTGTATACTTGGAACCTATGTCATTTTACTAACCAATGTCACCCCAATATATTTAATTACAAAAACAAACAAACAAACAAACACACATGGGATGCTGGGATGGCTCAGTGGGTTAAGTGTTTGCTTTGCAGCCCTGGGGTCCAAGGATGGAATCCACTCTGAAGGACAGGGACAGTTTATTACAAAGGATCCTGAGCTATACCCAGACAAAAATTATCCTATGACAGTAGACAGACATAGGGCCTAGCACTGACCCAAGCACATTACACATACTATCGTGTTAGCCTCACTACAATCTTTTTCTTTTTCTTTTTTTGTAATTCATTGGGCTGGCACTGGTTAGTAAAATTACATTGGTCCCAGGTGTACAATTCTACAATACATTGTCTATGTGTTGCATCATGAGCTCACCACCCAGAATCAGTTCTCACTACAATCTTTTAAGACAGGACCATTCTTAGCCCCAGTTCCATAGACAACACAGCTCAGATGCAGAGAACTTAAGTAACTTGCCCAACTCAAATAACTGAGCTGATACTCCATCCACAGTCACATAGCTACAGCATTTGTGCTACTAACCACTGTGTACTAACTACTTGCTCTGCCTTTCTCAGAGATCCCAATTTCTCCACAGAAAGAATTAGTACAGGTATATATGGCAGACAGCCTGAATTGCAGTAACCTGAATAAGAAGTAAAAGGAGTCAAATGTAGATATAGTAATTCCTCAGGCAAAGCAAAGTACAGACCTTTACTTACCCACCCACCTGTTTTCCCACAAGTAAGGAGACTGGCTTGGCTAGTATGCACCTGGGCAAAAGGACAATCTCTATCAACCACCCTCACCTGCTTTCTCAACATGACCTAAAAATTTAGTTCAGATGAACTAGGCCATATGGCTTTTTGTCAATCAGGTCATCTGCTCTCAACTGGAAAAAGATAAAGTTGAAAGTTACTCCCATTTGCCCCACACACGATCACCAACATCAGTGACTTGCCCACATGGAAGCAAAAGATAGAGAGGTTGTCATACACATCAACTGAATACAATTGAGAGTATACAAATAAACCCATATATCTATGTCCAACTTATTTTTGGCAATAGTTCCAAATCATTCAACAGAGAAAGAACAGTCTCTTCAACAAATAGTGAATTTCCAGAACAAAGAATGAAGTTGCAGGGATGCTGGAGTGGCATAGCAGTTGAGCGCTTGCCTTGCAATCGTGAAGTCCAGGGTTCAACTCCCAGCCCTGGACTGTGCAAACCCATATACTGAACTGAGACGCAATTGGTAACTGCCAGGCTGGGATGGCTCAGCACTGAAGGTTCCTGCCTCCCATGTGAGGAGCCCCCAGTTTGGTTATCGCCATGCGCGGCCCCACAAACACCGGTGTGGAATGAAAGCATGAACCAAATAATGATGTACAACTATGGAGACTGTTCTGGGCTCTCCCCCCTTCTCTTTCACACCTTCTCTCAAACAATAAAATAAATCTTAAAAAATAAAAAGAATGAGGTTGGAACCCTACCTCACACCATATAAAAATATTAACTAAAATGGATTAATGAAGCTAAAACCACAGAACTCCTAGGAAAAAAACAAGAGGTAAATCTTGGATTTAGTAATGTATTCTTTGACATGACTCCAAAACTATAAGAGAAAAAACAGATACTGGGCTTCATCAAAATTATAAATTTTAATGTGGACTTTATTAAAACTTAAAACTGCTGTGCAGGGAAAGCTGGGATGGCTCAGCGGGTTAAGCGCTCGCTTTGAAGCCCCAGGGACCGAGGATCGAATCCTGGCCCCGGCCCTTGCAGACCCACATGCCCTGCGCAGCCCTGTGCCCACCTGTGGAGTGAAACTATATGGAAAACTAATGTCAACTATGGAGACTACTCTGGGCCCTCCCCCTTTCTCTCTGTCTCTCTCTGTCTCTGTTTCTCTCTGTCAAAAATCAATAAAATAAATCTTTAAAAAAAAGAACAAAAATAAAACCCACAAAAAAACCCCCAAAAAAACTGCTGTGCATCAAAGGACACTACCAAAAGAGGGAAAAGGCAACCTGTGGATAAAATATTTGTAAAGCATATATCTGATAAGGATCAAACATCCAGAATATATAAGAAACTTTTACAACTCAGTAACAAAAAACTCAAAGAACCAAATTTAAAAATGGGCAAAGGACTTACATAGACATTTCTCCAAAGAGGACACACAAATGGCCAACACTCATATGAAAAGTGCTCAACATCAGTAATTAGTAGATAAATGCAAAATCAAAAACATTAGATATCACCTCATACCCATCAGGATGGCTGCTATGTAAAACAAACACATAACAAAAAACAAAACAACAGAAAACAACAAGGTTGGTGAGGAAGTGGAGAAATCAGAAGCCTTGTGCACTATTGGTGGGAATGTAAAATGGTGCATCCATTCCAGGAAACAGTATGGTCATTCCTCAAATAATTAAAAATAAAATTAACAGTGACCCCACAATTCCGTTTCTGGGTAGATAATTTGTACACTCAAGTGCCAGCAGCATTATTCACAATAGACAAAAGACAGAAGCAACCCAAGTGCTTATCAACAGATAAATGGTAAAACAAAATGTAGCATACACATAAAATGAAATATTCCATTTTAAAGGAAGGAAATTCTGACACATGCCTTCAACAGCCTTAAAGACAACATGTGTCAACAACAACAACCTTGAAGGCATCATGTCTAAGTGAACTAAGCCAGTCACAAAAAGCCAAAGAGCCTATAATGTTACTTGGATGAGGTATCTAGAGTAGTCAACCTCAGAAACTGAAAAAATGGTGGTTACTAGGTATCAGGCATGGAGTAAATGGGGAGCAGTTGTTAAACATATATAGTTTCAGTTTTCCAAGATGAAAAAGTTCTGGTGATTAGTTGTACAACAATGTGAATATACTTAACACCAATAAACAGTACACTTAAAATGGTAAGTTTTGTTATGTGTACCATATGGCGATTAAAAATATTTCTTAAATCAACTGTATTTCCATATATTGGCAACAATCCATTGTGAATTTAAGTTTTCTTAAGAATTTTACATTTATCTTACATTTACATTATGTGTACAACAAAATAAAAAAATGTAAAATAGGGAGTAATCTGATAAATGTAAAAGAACTTTATACTAAAAACTACAAAACACAGCTTAGAGAAATTAAAGAAGACCTAAAACAAATGGAGATACCCCATCCATGGATCAGAAGTCTCAATATTGCTCTCAGTTCTTCCCAACCTGATCTTCAGGGTCAACACAATCCCAGTGAAAATACCAGCAGGCTTTTTGTAGAAACTGATAAGCTGATTCTATAATTCTAAAATGCAAAGGATCCAGAATAGCCAAAAATTTTTTTAAAGAAAATAAGGTTGTAGAACTAGCTCTACTTGTTTCAAATCTTATTATGAACCTCCAATAACAGAGATTAGGTGGTATTGATGCAAAGGAAAACAAAAAGATAAATGAAACATAAAAGACAATCCAGAATAGACTGACACACACACATATATACCGGTATATATACCTAACTGAAATTAGACAAAGCTACAGTGGCAATTTGGTGGATAAAAAAGTCTTTTCACCAATTGATGCAACAAATGGTTATCTATATGCTGCATCAAAGAAAAAATTAATCCACACCTCCCTTTTCTAGACAGTAATAATCTAGGTCTTGGGAGCAAATATTTGATTCCTTTCTATTATTCAGGTCAATACATCTCTTTGCCAATGTGGTTTTCAAGTCAATACATCTCTTTGCCAATGTGTTTTTCAAGTCAATAACATCTCTTTGCCAAAAATGGTAGAAAAAAGTTGTCAGGCAATTCAGCCTTCTCCTAGATCAGGAGTGTCCAACTTTTTGGCTCTCTGGGCGACATTGGAAGAATTGTCTTGGGCCACACATAATATACACTAAAGATAGCGGATGAGCTTTAAAAAAAAGGGTTACAAAAAATTATCTCATAATGTTTTAAGAAAGTTTACAGGAGAAGCCGGGATGGCTCAGTGGGTTAAGCGCTCACTTTGCAGTGCCAGGGACCAAGGATCAAATCCCAGGCCCAGCCCGTGCGGACCCATATGCTGAACTGGGGAGTGCCCCCAGTTCAGTTCTCTCTCTGTCTCTGTATCTGTCTCTCTCTCTCTCTCTGTCAAAAACAATAAAAAATAAATTAAAAAAAAAAAGAAAAAAAAGAAAGTTTACGAATTTGTGTTGGGCTGCATTCAAAGCTTGCCCTAGGCCTCATGTGGCCCGCAGACTGCCAGGATGGCTTTGAATGCAGCCCAACACAAAACAGTAAACTTTCTTAAAACATTATGAGATGTCTTTGCAATTTTTTATTTTTTAACTCATCAGCTATCGTTAGTATATTTTATGTGTGGTCCAACACAATTCTTCTTCCAGTGTGGCCCAGGGATGTCAAAAGGTTGGCTACCCCTATTATTAGTAACATCTTAAGAACCTGAAACGAAATCAAGCTATAAGTAAATTCCAGTACATTAAAATGAAATCAATTCTTAGAGGCTGTATGTAGAAAATAGCACCTGGAAGTGATATCACCTGGAAACTGCAAGCAGCAAAGATGTATAATGTGAGGGTACTGGCATATAACAGGAACATATACGATTAAAGGCATTCACTGTTTTCACAGCCACCACACATGCCAAATAGCAGCACCAGGGACCTGGACTTCACTTGTCACACTAGTCATCTCACTAAGTACAGCAAGTACCAAGAAAACTCATTTTCAGTATTTACTGTGGTTTATCAATACTGACTTTATGTACCGTATGTTCAGAGACAAGGATAGGAAATCTACTTGTGCCCAAATAGCATGAGGATTCAGAGAAAAAATCAAGACTAAATTGTCTAGGTTTCTTTGAGTAAACATCCTTCAAAAGTTCCTGCTCCAAGCACATAAAATTAGCCACTTTAATTTTTTAGGTTGGGTTCCAGTTCCTGTGTAGATTAGTAAATCGGAGAGAACTCAATACTTTTATCAGTCAGGGATCATTCTGACCAATCATTCAAGCCAAAACTATTGAGAAATAAGAAAAACTAAATTTATTGAAGACTTACTAGGAGCCAAGTTTCAGTAGCCCTCACAATCCTGAGGTAAACACTATTATTAATTCAGAGAGATTATGTAACTTGCCCAAAGTTATATAGGCAATACACGGTGGGAACTGGGAGGCCAAGCACGCTCATCTTATCACTGTGCTATCGTGCTACAACCTGCCAGGTTATTTTTCTATTCTGTAAGCCAATGAAAACAATGGAGGGCAGCAGTAATGATCATATTTGCATGTTACCTCACTCTACTCCACTCTGTGCCGGGCAGGCGAGTGGTGAAGTAAGAGTCTCCAGAGATGGTCAAAAACTAGGTCAAAAATGCTGAGGAACTGAATGACAGGAATGTAGAGGAGAGAATAAAACCTAAAATCTTTACCTGGCAAACTTAGCTAGACCTAGTAACGAACTAGATGTTGTAGGGACGAGAAGGAATAAAGGGGGCTACTTTTTCAGGTAACTTGCTTGGTCAATGGTTAGTGATCCCCGTCTAAGGAGGAGGAGCTGTCAGTTTGGTCTCGCTTTGGAGAAGATGACAAGTCTACATTTTACATAATCAAAAAAAAAAGGGGGGGGGGAACAAAAAGCAACTCTACGGAATTTCCCTGCAAGATAAACCTCCCGCTTTCCAGAAATTTTACCTTTGAAATAAAGACCCCTCCAGCTTTTTCAAAAATAAGCAGCCGCTTGGGCAGTGAAGGGCCTTCAGCATTACTACGCCTTCTCTTCACAGATTGGGCAGAGCGGGCGGTGTGTCCCTGCCGGGCGCACGCTGGTTCCGGAACCGGGACTAGGAACCAGCCACCTGTGCCCCCTATTCTACTAATGGGGGACCCCATCACCAACCCTGGTCAGTCAGCATTCGTTAAAAGCAGGTTTTGATACGCCACACAGAAACGTATGTGCATGAACGATGTGATGGGGACTTGTACATCTGGAAACTGGCTAATTGTTGCCAGCCAATGTCACCCCATTAAATTTAACAATAAAAAAATAAATTAAAAAAAAAACCAAACACATATGATTTTCCTAAAATTACCATTTTTCTTCGGAAAAACGTGTCCGTGGTGTTAAGTTTCTACGACTCACTGTAACATGTCTGCATCTCCTGTGCTGCATGGAAATGGCAGTGTGTCTACGCCGAGGGTCCCGTCACAAAACCCCGTCCCTGTTAAGTGAGGGCTCCGGCGCCCCGTGAACCGCACGGAAAACAGGGAAACGAGGGGCCAGGACACGCACAGCCTCCTCTGAAGCGGGGTTCCCCAGCCCCGCCCCCGGCCGCCCCGGGAACTAGGACGGAGCCGGGAGGCGCCCCCGGCCGCCCCGGGAACGAGGACGGAGCCGGGAGGCGCCCCCGGCCGCCCCGGGAACGAGGACGGAGCAGGGGCCCCGGCTGCCCCGGGAACGAGGACGGAGCAGGAGGGGCCCCCGGCCCCCCCGGGAACGAGGACGGAGCAGGAGGCGTCCCCGGCCGCCCCGGGAACGAGGACGGAGCAGGAGGCGCCCCCGGCCGCTTCCCCGTCCAGGGCCGGCGCCCGCGCCGAGGCTCTCGCGCGCACCTAAGCGGCCTCGGCCAGAACCGCACCCCGAAGACGGCACCGACCCCGGTCCGAACAATAACCGGGGCTCCGGGTCGCGTCCAGCGGCGAGCGGCGCGGGGAGAGCCAGGCTGGGCGGCCCGCGGCCGGCTCACCCGGGAAGGACGCGGGCTCGGCAGGCGCCCGGCCCCGGCTTCGCCCCGCGCCCGGCCCCGCACCCGCGCTCACCGAGCAGCCGCCCGCGGCCTGCGCGTCCGCGCGCTTCTCCGGCATCGTCGCCACCGCCGCCTGGGGCTCCGACGCCGCCTTCGCCTCCGGCTCCGCGCTCATGCCGCGGCCCTGCCCGCGCCGGCCGCGGGCGCTCCGGGACGACGGCGGGGCCGCTCCAGCGGCGGCAGGGCCCGCGCCCGCATGGGAGACGGGAGCGGACGCGGGGGAGGCCGGTCGCAGCGAACGGGGGTCAGGCGCCTGCACCTCGCGCGCCGGCTCCCGCCTCAGGCTCTGGGTCGGCGCCGGGAAGCGCCCAGCAGGCCCCGCCCCCATACCCAGACCCCGCCCCGGCCCCTCGCGCCGGACTTGCGTCATTTCCCGGGGACGGGAGCCCGAGTTCCGTTTTCCTGAGACGCCGCGGAGCCTGGCCACTGCGGAGACCCGGCGGTACGGGTGTGTGGTCGTGCTGTCCCCTCTGGGCTGGGCTTTTCGTGAGTTCCTGACCCAAGAGAGCCTCCGTCTCCCCGTCAGGAATCCCGAACCGAGGAAGCGCCCACGCGCTAGCACGACGACAGCCCGTTCCCCTCCAGAACCTGCAGAGGAGCCTAAGGAGCGCTTAGCTGCGCCGTGGGACGCGCGGGAAGGGCCGGCGCGGGTCCCGTGCGGACCCTCATCTGCAGAAGGGAAGCCGTAGCGTGCTTTTCATAAGGGCGATTTGTGGTTTCATACATGTTATGTGTACGGGCCAGGCCTGAAAGCACCCGGGAGATTCATTCTGTTTTGCAGATGCCAACCCAGCTTTCAAAAGGAAGGTGCCTTCGCGAGTCACAAAGCGAGGGTATTAGCTATTTCCTCAAAGAGCCCTGCTTGTTTTATCAGGGAATGGTATTTAAAAAATTAAAATCGGGGCGCTAAATGCTCAGCTGACAATGCAGGGAAATACCTTAGTGCGTTCCAACCTACATATACACGTGATCATAAAGATTTCTTGGTATGTACGGAAATGTCTGTATGCACATTAAGCTAAAGATGAATTTATGCTCTAGTTTCCAGTCTGGGCACTCATCACATAAACACTGTAATCTTCTCCACTGGCTTCTCTAACTTCCACTCCAACTTGAGAAAGCTGGCTCCACCGCCTGCCATTTACTGACTTGTCATTCCCCATTGAAGCTTACTTGCCTCTTTAAAAGATTTGTCTTCAAATACAATAACATATGAGGAAATGGGGGTTATGACTTCAATAAATGAATTGGAGGACTTTTCAGCCCATTCAGAGAATATTGTGTGTCCCTTGTTGTTTAAACAGCTTAACTATACAGGTACGGTCAGACAAAGTTGGGAAGAAAGATCTTAAGAAGGTGGCTGAAGGGTTCAACAGAAACAGGGTAGAGGGCAGGTGTCCTGGGTGGAATCAGAAAAATCATTACAGTGGGAAGAACCACAGCAGAAGCAATTCAGCCGTGGCCTCGTCTGACTCAGCGAATGACTGAGAGCAAAGGTGGAGGCCATGAGGTGACAGAAGACCCAGCTCTGGTCTCCGGGAGCACACTGGCTTGCAGGTGTTGGCTGCAAGTGCAGAAGGGGCTCCCGGGAAAGGACCCGGAGGGAAAAGGTGGCAACGTGGAACCCCCTGTTGAGGACCTTGACAAAAGCAGCTAAAAGCTCTGAGCTGGGACAGGGAGGCCTAGATGAGGTCGGAAGCAGCACACAAAAGCTGGTTCTGTTGCTTTCTCAGCATAACTGGTTGCCTGGGTGCAGCTGGCTGCATGCTTCCAGAGTTTAGGGCACAGCTGTTCTGAAAAGACATTTGTGCCATTAGTATTTTTCGCTTTCATCCCCCCCAGGAAAACATCAGTTTGCTTTCTCTGAGTTTGTTTTGTTTGTTCCTTTATTTTGTTCTTTAGATTCTACATATAAGTGAAATAATTCTCTCTGTACAGCTTAACATATCCTCTAGGTCCACCCATGCCGCAGATGATACACAATAATTATGATGCACACACACACACACTTCATTTTTCCATATCTTGGCTACTTTAATGCTACAATAAACAGGGGTGCATATATCTTTTTTAATTGCTTTCATTTTCTTCAGATAAATAACAAAAATGGAATTGCTTGGTCATACGGATTCCTTTTTTTAAAGAATCTCCATATTGTTTTCCATAGTGGCTGCAGTAATTTATTCTCACCAACAGTGCACGGGAGTTCTTTTCTCTACATCCTTGTCACCACTGGCTACTTGCTGTCTTTGATGACAGCCATTCTGACAGGTGTGAGGTGATCTCATTGTGGTTTTGATGTGTATTTCACTGATTAGTGAGGTCGAGTATTTTTTCATGTGTCTGTTGTCCATCTACATGTCCTCTTTGAAAAAAAGAAAAGGTCTATTCAGGTACTCTTATTTAAAAGAAGATGCTTTTCTTTTTTGATGTTGAGTTCTATATTTTGGATATTAACCCCGTATCAAATATCATTTGCAAATATCTTGTCCCATGTTGGTTGCCTTTTTGCCTTGTTGGTTTCCTTTGCTGTGCAAAAGCATTTTAGTTTGATGTAGTCCCATTTTTTTTCTTTCATTGCCCTTGTTTGAAGAGACATATCCAAAAAAATTATTGCTGAGCGATGCCAAAAGTTTATTGCCTGTTTGCTTTAGGGGTTTTATGGTTTCAGGTCTTAACATGTCTTTAATCCATTTTATTTTTCTGTATGGTGTAAGAAAGTCATCTAGTTTCACTTTTTTATATGTATTTGTCCAGTTTTCAGCACCACTTATTAAAGAGACTGTCTTCTGCCCATTTTATTTTGTCACAGATTAATTGACCATCTGTGGGTTTATTTCTAGGATCTGTGTTCTGTTCCACTGATCTGTATCTGTTTTGTGCCACTGTATACTGTCTTGATTACTATACCTTTGCTGTATATAGTTTGATATCAGGTGGTATGATGCCTCCAATTTTGTTGTTTTATCTCCGGATCACTTTGGCTATTAAGGGCATTTTGTGAGACCATATATTTTAGCATTATTTGTTCTAGTTCAAGTCAAAATCAAAATGTCAATGGTATTTTGATAGGAATTGCACTGAATCTGTAAATTATGTTAGGTAGTATGGACATTCTAACAATGTTAACTATTCTAGGTAGTATCCTCTTCTGATCCTAACTGAACCAGTATCTGTGGGTTCTTTTCACTCATTACAAATCCTGTGAAACTTTGCTCTCTACTTAGGCTTCTGTAGGATACCTAGTCTACATTTTTTTTTTTTTAAATCTTTACTATTTATTTTAATAAAGAAAAGGTGAATTACTTTGTAAATTTTGATGCCAGAATAAATTTAGGCATACTTTTTCAATACATGCTTATCACATAGCAAAGTTCTGGAGGCAACTGCTGTCAGTGCTAAGTGCTGCCAGGACCAGTGTCTCTTCCCTTGTTGAAAGGTTTCCACTGCCCCAGGTGTGATGTACAAGGTAAAATGAAGGGTAAAGTGATGACAGCAGCTTTGTCTGTCCCTTTTCTTAGGAAATCAAAGGTTTTCCCAGAACACGTCTAACCGAATTTTGCTTCTATTAGCCCTAAACAAGTCACTTGGCCACTACCAGCTTCGAAAGATGCGAATGAAGTATGTAGTGAGAGAAGAGTATTGGAAGTGCTCAGCAAACCTACAGTGCCTACATTATGCAAGTGGCTATCCATGTCCAAGAACACAATAGAATCATACCCAAAAAAATATATACACACACACACACACATATATACCAGTTTAAAAAACCACTTAAAAATCTTACATGTAAAGTTTAACTAAAACTAGAGACTTAGAGAATGTAAAATAGACCAATGTATTTAAACATGTAAAAATAGAATGATTTGAATGGCACACCAAAAAGAAAAATGTATGCATAAATAGTTTGTAAAAATAACTTATAGAACAACAAAGTAAATGGCCAAGAAAAATTTCAAGAGGCATATTAATATGTAAGTTAAAACAAATTGGTTAACATTTACTCAAGGTTAGTAACTGGTTTTAGTGAAGAAAAAGGGGTGCATTTATACACTGTTGGAAATACAAAGGGCTAGTAGTATTCTAAAGAAACCTGACAACTTCTATTAAAATAAGAACATACAATTCAGGGATGCAGGGATAGCTTAGAGCACTTGTCTTGCAATTGTGAGGTCTGGGTTTTGATTCCCAGCCCCGGCCTATGCAAACCCATATGCTGAACTGCAGCACAAGTGTTAAGTGCCCAGGTGGCTTGGTGATGAAGGTTCTTGCCTCCCATGTGGAGGTCCCTGGTTTCGTTCCTGCTCCACAAGGCCCCACATCCACCTGTGTGGAATAAAACCACATCATAACTAATGATGTACAACTATGGAGACTGCTCTGGGTCCTCCCTACTTCTCTCTCACCTATTCTCAAACAATGTTTTTTAAAAAACAATTTATTCTCACTGCCAGAAATAAGTTACAGGAAAACAAAACAAAACTTCTAGTAGAGAAGGGCATGGTTATGCTTGTCCACTAGCCCATTGTGCTATGCCACTTGTTGAGGATGATTATCAGACTATTTCCCCAAGTAACCCAGATATTCAGAGTTCTGAGTAAATAGAGCAGAGTCAGCTGATCACCTACTGCTACTGTTTCTTTTTTTTTAAAGATTTATTGCTTTTGACAGAGACAGAGACAGAAAGAAGGGGGAGGGTCCAGAGCAGTCTCCATAGTTGTACATCATCGGTTTTCAACATGGTTACCTACTGCTGCTAAGTTAAGCTGTAGTGTCTCACAACTTTGTATCCCCACACCATGATTGTGGCATTGAGCACTCTACTTCCCCAGGAACAGATTTGTGATGTATACCGAGTTGTGGCTTCCAGCATAAGGCTTTCTTAACATTGTTGCATTTATAGGGTTTCTGTTTAGTGTGAACTTTCTGGTGTTTAATAAGATTTGATCTTATAGTGAAGGCCTTTCCACATTCAGCACACATATATGGTTTCTCTCCTGTGTGAATTCGCTGATGTTCATGGAGCTGTGACTTCTTAATGAAGGCTCTCCCACAGTCACTGCATTTATAAGGTTTTTCTCCAGTATGAATTCTCCGATGTCGATTTAAGTGGGACTTCTGGATGAAGGACTTCCCACATTCAATACAAACATAGGGCTTCTCTCCTGTATGAATTCTCTGATGCATAATTAGTGTTGATTTCCTTGCAAAGGCTTTCCCACATTCACTGCACTCATAATGTCTTTCTCCAGTATGAGACTGCTGATGTATATGGAGGCCTGACTTCCGAGTGAAGGCTTTTCCACAGTCACTACACTTATAGGGTTTCTCTCCGGTATGAATTTTCTGGTGTGTAAAGAGATTTGATCTGTCAGTGAAGGCCTTCCCACATTCAGCACAGCTGTAGGGTTTCTCTCCTGTGTGAATTTGCTGATGCACATGGAGTTGTGATTTCTTGGTGAAGGACTTCCCACAGTCACTGCATTCATAAGGCTTCTCCCCAGTGTGAATTCTCTCATGTGTAATAAAGTGTGACTTGTGAAAGAAGGCCTTCCCACATTCAGGGCAAACATAGGGTCTTTCCCCTCGATGAGTTCTCTGGTGCACACTCAGTGTTGACTTCTGAATGAATGCTTTCCCACACTCACTGCACTCGTAATGTCTCTCTCCAGTGTGACATTTCTGATGTATCCTAAGCCGTGACTTCCAGGTGAAGGATTTCCCACAGTCACTGCATTTATAGGGTTTTTCTCCAGTATGAATTTTTTGGTGCTTAATGAGATTTGACCTGTCAGTAAAGGCCTTTCCACACTCAGTACAGATATAAGGTCTTTCTCCAGTGTGAATTTTCTGGTGTATAATGAGATTTGTCTTGTGGGTAAAGACCTTCCCACATTCTGAGCACATAAAGGGATTCTCTCCGGTGTGAATTCGCTGATGCACATGGAGCTGTGACTTCTTTATAAAGGACTTCCCACAGTCACTGCATTCATAAGGTTTCTCTCCAGTGTGAATTCTCTCATGCGTAATAAAGTGTGACTTCCGGATGAAGGCTTTCCCACATTCAGTACATACATACGGTTTTTCTCCTGTATGAATTTTCTGATGCATACTTAGTGTTGATTTCCTTGTGAAGGCTTTTCCACATTCAGTACACTCAAAGTGTCTCTCTCCATTATGAAACTTTTTATGTAGATTGTTTGAGTTCGGAGTTGTGTTTTTCCCACATTCACTGTATTCATAGAGTTTTTCTCTAGAATTAATTCCTTGGAACCTGAACAGATCTGACTTCTGGATAAATGCTTTTCCATCTTCCCTGAATTTATAGTGAGTCTCCTCAGTATGAATTTTCTCATGGTTGGACTTGATGGAAAAGTCCTTCCCATATTCAGTGTATATGTAAGGTTTCTCTCCTGTGTAAACCTGAGATACAGAAAGTTGGGAATTCTCAGAGAAGACTGTACTGTCATGTGCCAAGAAGTGTGACATCTGGGTGAAAATGTTGACACAATCAGAAAATAAGTTGACGTTCTCTCCAATATGAAGTTTATGATGTTGACTGAGAGCTTGATTATGACTCAGAAGTTTCTTACATTGATTACTTTTACAAGCATTCATTTCTGTATGAGAATTCATGTAAGTGGAAATATTACCATGTCCAATAATCTTATCAAGATTTTTTGTTGCATTGTTTCTACTGTAATTACATAAGCTTCCAATAGGCTTCACACTTTTTCCAAATGAGTCATAGTTACAGAGTCTTTTTCTTGAAGTAACAGGGGGTGGGTTTACATGGACTATTTTCTCAATGTCCTTACATTCATAGTGTCTCTCATTAGCTAGTGTTTTCTTGTCAGTGAAGGCAGTGTGACATAAATGTCTGTTCTGGTTTTCCTTGTATCTCCCTGTCTGTTCATCATGCCACAATTCTTCTAAAATGGAATATGGGTCATCTCCTGTAAAGAGATTAATTCTCTCAAACTGGATTGAAACTTCTTCAGACATTCCCTGTTGTGAAGTTTCAAAACCAATATCCTCATCTGAAAAAGAAAGAAAAAACACAGAAAGAACAGTTAATAGAACACAGATAGAAAAAAATTTACAGTTGATTCAGTGTGAACACAAAGAAATTGGAGTATTTCTATATGAATATAATATGTAAAAATATAAAATATATACCAGTATGTATAATATTTATATACATATATAATATGTATAATATACAGTAAATGAGCACTTACATTATATTTACTATATGATAAATAATAGCATTTAGATGTGCCAGGCATTATTCTAAGTCCTTTATCATTTCATTAAACATACCGTATTTTCCGGCGTATAAGATGACTTTTGAAACAAAAAAAAGTCAACCGAAAATCGGGGGTCGTCTTATACGCTGAGTATATCCCGAAAAACGTCTCGATATGCCGCTAAATGAATTTTCCAACTCGATCCCGCAGCAATCACTGAAAGGCTGCTCGGACCGCCTCTCTAACTCAGCCAATCCAAGCAGGCTTTTTATGCATGCAAGTTATACATGTTCTGTGCCCGAAGCTACACTGTGTTCTAGTAAAAAGCCTGCTCAGATTGGCCAGAGTCAGAGAGGCAGTCTATTATAACCTTTGAACCTTTGCTTGTTGTGATTGGCTCACTGTGGTACATACCGTATTATTATCTTATTCTACTAGAGTTCTTGAATAGAGATATAATCTAACCTAATAACCATTTTATTCTTTTCCTAGGGCCTTGTCATTTCCCCAACACAGTCTTTAACTGTTTTATTACATTTTTACTCACAGACATTAATGACCTTCATTAATCCAGAGGGCATCCAATAGTAAATTCCTAAGTATGAATTTTGATCTTTTATAACCTTTCACTCTCTATAACTTACAAATCTATTGCTTTGTCTAACATTATTTACATTACTATGATACCAACAATGGTCAATGTAAAAACTTACTCCTATGTTAAGAAAGTTTAATTTCATACAATACAGAATCATTATTCAGGCCAATGATGTGTGTATGCAAACTATCTTTCCACAAGTCACTAGTCTATTTTATTACTGAATCCAAACATATATTCTTTTCCTTTCCCCCATTAAGCTCCCTTTTCTCATCCCCCATTTCTATTCAAAATTCATTGTTTTCACAGATCATTTAAGGTTCTATACCCTAAAAACTAGTCTGAAATCTTAGCACAACTCTACAGAGGCTTTCTGTTAACTTAAAAAATAATAATAAACCAAATATTCTGAGCCACACATACTTAGTTGTCATAGATTGAGCCATAACAAATGCTTAAAGCACAAAGCCTGAAATTTTAAGTATTCCATGTAGTTACAGTCCCTTTCCAATTACAATTATTGGCTCTCTGAATTGCTCCTAGCAGAAAAACTTTCAAGCCCCCAAAACAGAACAAAATTGCCTCCTTTGCCCTATCCCATAAATTCAAGAATTTAATGTTGCTAAATCTACAGAGTACTAAGGGAAAAAAACAAAGGTAAAAGACTCATTTATCACATCATTTAGTACAGCTTTCTCTGAATTTATGTGAGTTGGAAATTCTGAATCACAGTGATGATGAAATTGAACACTGAAAGCTATAATTAACACAATTCCCTGCACACGGGTACAAAAACTTTTTGTAAAATATCAAGACAAATTAGTCAGAAAGGCCTAGTCAGTGTTGTGTTACACTAGTCAAGTGGGCAGAAAATGTCAATAAGTATAATTACTAATGTAATATGCAGCAAAAATCTGTCCACAAATGTTACTCTCAAAATCAATAGTGGGAGGAGAGGAACAGGAGATAATAAATTAAGGTCATCACTAGATGACAATTATGAAGCACTCAGAGAAAAGAGAGAATAAAAAGAAATGAGAGAGTAACCCACAGTAAGTTTTTTTAAAGGCAAATCTATCAATACCTAAATGTGTAAAAAAAAAAGGGGGTGGGGGGAATCTAAGATCATGATGGAGATAAAAAGAATTAAAATGCTAGAGAAAGGGAGAAATAGCAAAAAAGTAGGACCCTAGATCCAAAGTACCAATAATTTGTAGTGTATTCTCTCCTAAAAAGTCAAGCAAAGAAGAGCACACTGATACGGGAAGGGCCTTACAGTGAGGATGGAACTTCTACATCCAAGGGATCAATATCCAGTCGATCTACGTAGTTCCAAAGGTTCAGAATGCTACAGAGATGTCGCATTAATAGCACCCCCAGTTGCCACCTCTGACAGCACACCTGCAGTCTGGACCAATGCCCCCGTGCTACTGGTGTGGACTCACCTAGACAGTTGTGACTGGAGAGCTCACTGTCCAACGTACACGGCTTTTTGAGTTGCTGCAAGCCGAAAATGACTCCTGGCTTGGGAACGTCACACCCTATTAACAGGAGATGACAGAAGACTTGGTTTGAGGTCACATAATAAATACTCCACATACTTTCCAGGAAAGTTCATGGGGAGCAGCAGGAGAGTCATGATTCCCAAAAGAGATTATTAAGAACACAGGGTAAACTGTGGACAAAACGGTTACACACTTCAGATGTCTGGCAGCTTTAGAAGTCCCACATACCTCAGAAATCCCACAGACTGAGAAATCCTACTGAGAAAGAAAATGCACACCATTAAGAACAGCCTTATACCCAGCAGAGCTGCGCTTACCCACTGAGATCAAGTTGAAATAGTTCTCCAGCATTACATCCCGATACAGGCTTTTCTGAGCGAGGTCCAACTGTTGCCACTCCTGTCTGCTGAAATCTACAGTTACGTCCTTGAATGACACTAATCCCTGTGAAAACATATTCCTATTCAATGTAAAGTATCAGGATTGCAGGATGAAAACAAGATATATAGGAACTTACTTTTAGTAATTTTTTTTTTTTTTTTTTTTTTTTTATTATCTTTTCACATTTATAGAGAGAAATTATCTTTTTGTCTTCAGTACATATTTATTTCTATTTTACTTTTTGACAGATAGAGACAGAGACAGAGACAGCTAGAGAACCGAACTGTGGGAACTCCCCAGTTCAGCACGTGGGTCCTGCCTGGGCCGGAGCCGGGATTCGATCCTCGGTCCTCATGGCCTCAAAGCGAGCGCTCAACCCGCTGAGCCGTCCCGGCTTTCCCCTACTTTTAGTAATTTTTAACGTGATACAATATAGAAGGTTCCCACTAAACACCTATATTTTACATTATTATTTAGAAAAAAACATAAATCTTACAAAAATATTATGCCATTCTTTCTGTGGTACTGGTAATATTCTGGGGGTTTCCTTTTGTTGTTTAGTTTTAACCTAGGTTCTGGTTATAGAAGAATAAGGTGTGAAAATTAACAGTCAAGTTGTATACATATGATTAGTGCACTCTTTCCTGGGTTTCCCATACTTCATTAACATTTCACTTAAAAAAGAAAACATGTTCTGGGGGAAGCTGGGATGGCTCGATGGGTTAAGCGCTCGCTTTGCAGCCCCCGTACCTGAGGATCGAATCCCAGCCCCAGCCCATGCGGACCCATATGCTAAACTGGGCTGTGCCCCCAGTTCAGTACTTGCTGGGGCCCATGCGGGAGGCTCCCGGCCCAGTTCCTGCCCTGTGCAGTCCTGTGCCCACCTGTGGAGTGAAACTATATGGAAAACTAATGCTGTCAACTATAAAGACTGCTCTGGGCCCTCCCCCTTCTCTCTGTCTCTCTGTCTCTCTGTCAAAAAACAATAAAAACAAATCTTAAAAAAAAAAAGCATATTTTGCCACTAATTTTGCACTCGATTAAACAGCTCAATTATTTCTTTAAAAAGGATGATTAAAATAGGTTCTTTTTTCAAAACAGTGTGGAACTGGCATAAGGATAGACATGTAGATCAACAGAATATAATTGAGAATCCATTAATAAATACTCATATTTATGGTCAACTGTTAATTCAACACAGGGGTCAAAACAATTTATTTATTTATTTGTTTGTTTTTAATTAATTATTTATTTTTTTGGACACGGAGAGAGAGAGAGAGAGAGAGAGATACAGAGACAGAGAGAGAACTGAACTGGGGGCACTCCCCAGTTCAGCATATAGGTCCACACAGGCCGGGGCTGGGATTCGATCCTCAGTCCCCGGGGCTACAAAGTGAGTGCTTAACCCACTGAGCCATCCCAGCTTCCCTATATCAAAACAATTTAAAAGAGAAAAATAGTCTCTTCAACAATGGTTCGGAGAAGCCTAGATGGCTCAGTGGGTTGGGTGCTCACTTTGCAGTGCCGGGGACCAGGGATCGAATCCTGGCCCCGGCCCATGCGGAACCATATGCCGAACTGGGAGCTCCCCCAGTTCAGTTCTCTCTCTGTCTCTGTCTCTGTATCTCTCTCTCTCTCTCTCTCTCTCTGTCAAAAATAAATAAATAAATAAATAAATAAATAAAAATATATATATATGTATGTATCTATATATTAAAAAAAAACCACAATGGTTCTGGGACAAGTACAAATATAAAGCTTAGACCCCTACCTCATGCCGTATTTTTAAAAATTGACTCAAAATAAATCTAGGTCTAACTGTTCCTACATTTAGCCAAACTTTAACTTTAGCTAAAAGGAATTCAGCTTTGTAACACTGGATTTAGTAATAATAACCAAAGTAAAAATAAATTAGACATAATCAAAATTAAAATTTTTGTGTTTAAAAAATAAAGCTGTGAAATAAAAAGACAATAAAATTTTTTTTCAAATTTTATTTATGATTAGGGATTTGTATCTTGAATATATAAATAACTCTTACAACTCAATAAAAATAGAAATAATCGAATTAAAAATGGGCAAAGGATCTGAATGTACATTTCTACAAAGGAGATATATAAATATGGGAGTTCTGATCAAGATGGTGAAAGCCAAAAGGTACAATATAAACAAGCTATTTAGACATAGGAAAGTAAATACTAAAAGAATTAGTTCAGTTGTGTTCAGTGATTGACAGCCTCTGAGAACTTGGAATTTGAGGGGCAGGAAAGCAGATGGCAGCTGAGTTTCCATGAAGTCCCCAAGAACTATATTAGACTGAATAAACACAAGTATAACCTTTATGACATTCAAAACGAAGTATTTACTTTTAGCAGTAAAAATGCAAAGGACAAGGAGGTAAGTATAATTGTAAAAAACCATAAGACTATGTATGCATAATACGAGTTCTCTTTAAAAAAATAAATCAATGAACTAACTTCAACCCCTGGAAAGATGGGAGTACACGCCCTTGTCCCTATTCACCCCCCACTTCTGAGGCTGTAGTCTTATACAGCGAATATAGGCCTAAACCTATGTTTTAACTGTAAAATTAGGGGGTCGTCTTATACGCCCGGTCGTCTTATACGCCGGAAAATATGGTACATGTAGGAAACTGTAGACATTACCCATAAGCCAAACACAGGAAGACTCTGAAAGGTTACAGAAAGCAGAAGGCAGACTGGCTGGGGACCCTACTGCCTCATCCAGCCCTGACCAGGTGCTAGCAAAGCCGTTAACGCAGAAACACCAACCAACGCACACAAGAAAAAGCTCAGGAAAAGTCTGCTCTCTCCAGCTAAAAGACCAGGAAGGGGCAACTAAGAAAAGAGGAAAACTTTTCACAAAAACACTCCAGCTAAACACAACAGATTAATAAAACAAACAAACAAAAGTCTTTGGGCCTCGTGCTACACACACCAGCAAAGACCCGAGGGATAGCCAGGAATCCACTCCTGCCTGCGGAACAGAGATGTCTCCACACTCCACTGGGCAGGTGGGGGTGGGATTGAGACTTTCATCCATGCATGGTAACAGTGAAAGAAAAAAAACAGATCAATATCCCTCACAACTATGATATAAGAATCCTTAACAAAGCATTAGCAATACAAATATACAAAAGGTACACGCCATGACCAAATGAGGTAGATTCAAAGGTTCTAAGTCTTGCTCAATACTTGATAACCCATCAATGTAAACTACCATAGCAACAGGATAAAAGATTAACATCCACGACTACTCGTATGTCAGTGATGTGGAATAAGCAACAAAATCCAATGATAAACCTCAAAACTGGCCTTCTCAGCACAGTCCCTGGACAATAGTACTGACAGCACACAGGAACCCCGACCCTACTAAACTGCAATCTGAAGTCACGGGCAGGTGTGAGAAGCACCACTTTATACACAACAGAGAACCAGTCAGTCCACTTCTGACAAGTATGTCTGAAACATCAAGAAGTAGGAAATCTTTACTCCACATCAAATAAGTTACCTGTAAACAATATAAACCAGGTATCTCATTTCCATTATCATTACATCTTTTCAGAAAGAATCAGAAGCAATTCTACAGTTCAACGTGCATGACTATGTGAAACCACACAGCTCACGTTCGAGGGCAGTCCGGAAAAGATCCAGCCACAGAGGCTTCCATGGGGACTTTCGGGACAGCCCTCGCGTATCTATAACCCAGGCTGGACTTGGAGCTTATAGCTTCTCCTTTATTTTCTCTGATTTCAGCTTTTACTTATGTTATATGGGTCCATTTTATTATATGGGTTATTAGATTCCTTGTAAAATCCACTAGAAAATAAAGAAAGCAACAAACAAATATATGAATAAATAAGAACTTACCATGGACTTGGTCATTTCTGGCTCTTCTGGAAAAGGGGCCGAGATCTGAGAAAACAGATAGACAGAGGGATACATGAGAGAAGGTATGTCAATGTCACACATGAAAACATACGTCATTTAGTGTCCATGCACTTGACCCAAAAACTTATTTCTAGAACTACATCATAAAAAAAGAAAAAAAAAAAATCCTGTCTAGCATAAAGATTTAAATGCAGGAGCTTTAACAGAGCATGACTAATAACAATCGAAAGGTTAGAAACATCTTAATACCCCTTAATTGCAGACTGCTTAAACACTTTATAGAACCGCCAAAGGACACACATTGTGTAAAATTAAATGACTATAGAAAAATGTGTTAAAATGCCACATAAAAATGTAGGAACAGTTTCCCTTTTCATTAAACAATGTGTGTGAAAACATGTGCACACAATATACAAATACATAAATGCATTCATGCACACAGAGAAAATAACCTGGAAGGAATACACTAAAAAATTAACAAGGGATTCCTGGACAGCTCAATGGTTGAGAACCTGCCTTGCAACCACAAGGTCTGGGGTTCAATTCCCCACTGCCAGATCCTGCAAACCCCATATGCGGAGTTGCAGCACAACTGATAATAACTGTGCGATACCTTGGCAGCAGTTCTCACCTCCCACGTGGGAGGCCCCCAGTTCAGTTCCCACTTTGCGCGGCCCCACATCCACCTGTGTGGAATGAAACCATGTCACAACTAATGACACACAGCTATGGAGACTGCTCTGGGCCCTCCCCCTTCTCTCTCTCTCTCTCTCTCTCTCCCTCTCACCTTCTCTCAAACAATAAAATAAATCTGGGAGCCAAATATATGGTGACAGAAGGAGAATTAACTTTGGGTGGTGAACATAATACAACATATAGACAAGGTTTTATAGAACTGTACACCTGGAACCTGTCTAAGTTTTACTAACCAATGTCACTCCAATAAATGTAACAATTAAAGAAATTAAATCTTTAAAAAAAGTTAACAGATATAATATTTGAGTGATGGTAAAATTACAGGTATTATAATATTGATATTTACATTCTTATTTGCTAGTAAAACACAAGTAACTGTTTTTTAAAAATATGATTTTGATAGTGGCCAAGTCATGGAATCAACCCAAGTGTCCTGATAGATGACTGGATAGAGAAGTGGTACATTTATACAATGAAACACTACTCAGCAATAAGAAAAGACGAAATACAGCCATTTGTGACAACATGGACGGACCTTGAAAACATCTTATTAAGCAAAATAAGTCAGAATGAAAGAATCAAGAAACATATGACCTCACTTTATAGGTGGAATATAAAACCGAAAGGAACAGACACAAAGACTCATGGACACAGTCAATAGTTTAGTGGTTACCTGAGGGTAAACTGGGGGAGGTGGGTGGGAGAGATGGGTAGGGGGGAGTAGGGGGGGGGAATCAAACACTCAATGATGGAAAGTGAGCTGATTCTGGGTGGTGAGCACATAATGTGATGTATAGACAATGTAATGTAGAATTGTACACCTGGAAATAATGTAATTGATATCAATCAGTCACCCCAATAAATTTAACAAAAATAAATAAATAAATAAAATATAATTTTGCTCTGAGCTTTTGTGACCATACAATTGCAAACAGTGAGAACACCCACAAGAAAGGCCAAGACGGGAGCTTTCTAACTTTTCCACTGTTCTCCTGTTTAGTTCTTTTTTTTTTTTTAATATTATTATATTTTATTGTCAAATTTAATGGGGTGACATTGGTTGGTAACAATTAGATAGTTTCCCGATGTACAAGTCCACATCACATCACCCATGCATCACATTATATGCCCAGCTCCCAGAATCAGGTCTCCCTCCACCATCATATATCTGGTGCCCACTCCCCCCTCCCCCC
>PVKE010015852.1:0-32820 GCA_004027555.1 Craseonycteris thonglongyai
AGTGCATAGTTATTTCTATTTTACTTTTTGACAGATAGAGAGAGAGATAGAGACAGAGACAGTTAGAGAACCAAACTGTGGGAACTCCCCAGTTCAGCACGTGGGTCCTGCCTGGGCCGGAGCCGGGATTCGATCCTCGGTCCTCATGGCCTCAAAGCGAGCGCTCAACCCGCTGAGCCGTCCCGGCTTTCCCCCTCAAATTTTTTTAATCCTGATTTAACTTGTTTAATTTAATAGACCCTTTCTGTTCTGCTGTACTCAACTCCTCACCAAGATTCACTTGAGTTCCAGGATAAAAGTTTTCATAAAATATTTTTCAAGGCCAATATTTATTTTTATTTAATTTACAAATGGTGAATGTATTCTTTTTTTTAAAGGCTTGAAAAATAATTAGCAATGATTTCTAAGTTCAGACACAAAAACAGGTTTTATTCAAGGCTTTCTTTCTTTTCTCTTTCTTTAATTTTTTTTTCCTGAGCAGCTACTATTTGTTTCTCATGATTCTGTGTGGTGGGCTGATTTGGATCAGCTAGATGGTTCTTCTGTTCCACATGGTATAAGCTGAAGTCACTCCAATGGTCACACTAAGCTAGGAGCTCATTTGCCACTGAAATGTGTAATATGATCTCTCGTTTTTCAGGCCTCCCTCAATGTGGTTTTTCATCATTCAATATGTTTTTGCTCAAGGCTTTCTTAATCATCAGAGACAATATCCAAGGACAGACAAATATTCTCACTAAAGTTGGGGGAAAGGCAGCCATCAACAATGTCGAATTTAGAAGCCTTTGACTTGATTTAACTTTTTATATGTTTTTCCTAATTGTGGACCAATTGTTTTGAAGTTAAAATTTCTTTAACTATAAATCCATAAATTTCACTGAATCACAAAAATAACTAAATTCTATGATATGCTTTTTAAAAAAATAAATAAGTGAAATGAAACTAAGATACTCTTTCACATTTTTTTATTTTTCTTCTCTACCATTCCACCCACCCCCAAAAATGGTAAGCAAAAAAAGAAGTATAAATCAAAAGTATTTATTTTGTCTTTTATTAGTAAATAATTCTGGACTTTTTAATGTTCCTTACTGCTTGAATAAAGTATCATTTTCTAGCAGTTTGTGTGATTGAGGTGGTACTTGCATCAGATTTTGACAAGAAGAACTGCATTTTTTAACAGTTAGATAAAAGAAGGAGAAAAAGAAAATTATTCCAATATTGTTGCTTTGTTTATTAATGCATCATGAGACTTTGTTTGCACCTGTTTCACTTTTGTTTAAAAGTTAAGAGCAGTAGAGTATTACGGAACATAAAGCAGAGTGTTGTGATGGGAGGAGACTTCAGAGTAAGGGAAGCTTCAGAAGCAGTTTCCTCAACACAGAAAACACAGAACTCTTATGAACCAGACAATTCCCAAGAGAGACTGTAAGGGACATTTGTGATATGCCATGTTGGGCATAATTGCTCCTGTACAGGAGATAAATTAATCTCTTGATGTCTATGAGTGGCAGTCTCTTGTCTTAGATCAGTTTGAGAAGCAGCTCTGGCAGTAGGGGATGTAGGTGTGTTCTACTACACTGAATGTAATAAAGCTAAAAATATGTTTAGTGTCTGATAAGAACGCCAGTCTCCTCAAGCTCTCATTTAACATTGGACTTTCTGTTTTGCTTTTAAAGAAAAATGTTTTACAAGGGCAGCATGAAGCCGACAAAATCTGGAGCAAAGAAGGATTTTATGCGGTTGTCATATTTCTCAGCATCTTTGTTATTATAGTAACGTGTTTAATGGTAAGTTTACTTCTTTATATATTTTATCCTTTGCTGAGCCCACTACTTAATGTTATTGGATACATTGCCATTCAATTGAATGTCACAAATGCTGGGAAGAGAAGCAAGACTATGATCCTGTTAAATTGGGAAATTCATATCTCACAGCAGAATGCTGAAAGAAAACCTGTGGAATTATGGATTCTGACCTGCAGAATAAAGCTGTATAATTGCACTGAGGCTTTTAGTAATTTGATCAACCCTGAGAATGAAGTTTTAGAAAGTGATTCACTTGAGGTCACCGTGAATTAAAGTCACACGGGTACACTTTTGGCTTATTTTATTTCTTCATTTATATCATTTTTATGGAAATCAGGAAAAACTTTTTTTTTTAAAGTATGTCTTAAGGGCAAGCTTACTCCTGAAAGAGTGGTTGATTTACTTATTTTTAAAGAGCCCTGAAAGCATTTTATGAAATTCCAGACATGAAAGAAAAATGATTATAGACTCAAAGACTGTATCACCCACTCCTGACTAATTTATAGGTGAATGAATACTATAAAAATATAGAAGTACAACTATAAACAATTACAGTTATTTGTAACTAAATTGTAAATTATAAGTGTACAGTCTTTAGAAGTATGTTTTTAATTAAAAAATAGAACCCAAAATAACTAAAGCAATACTATTTGGTATGAAGGAGTTAACAGTTACCTTTAAGATAGAACAAGATTTTCCTGTTCTTTGAAAATTCTGTAATGTATATTAAAATATTTGAAATTTATAAATAGGTTTTAAGGGAAGCCGGGATGGCTCAGTGGGTTAGGCGCTCACTTTGCAGCCCCGGGGACCAGGGTTCAAATCCCAGCCCCAGCCCATGTGGAACCATATGCTGAACTGGGAGCTCCCCCAGTTCAGTTCTCTCTCTGTCTCTGTATCTCTCTCTCTCCCTGTCAAAAATAAATAAATAAATAAATATTTATAAATAGGTTTTAATATTTTTCCTATATGCTGTGCTCTTTAATTTTGCACATTTGGGGAAAAGCCGGGATGGCTCAGCGGGTTGAGTGCTCGCTTTGAGGCCACGAGGACCGAGGATCGAATCCCGGCTCCGGGCCAGGCAGGACCCACATGCTGAACTGGGGAGTTCCTACAGTTCAGTTCTCTAGCTGTCTCTGTCTCTGTCTCTCTCTCTATCTGTCAAAAGTAAAATAGAAATAAATATGCACTGAAGATAAAATAATTACTCTCTATAAAATATAAAAAAAAAAGAAAAATAATTTTGCACATTTAAAAAATGACCCCCCAAAAACATCATACTACTTTTTCTTTCCACAGTCCACAGTATTGTTAAGTGTCTTCTTGTATTTTATTCTTTTGTGCTCCCCTTACTGGGAAGAGATTTATGTTAGAAAGACTGGGGCTCAGTTTGGAAAAACAGAGGCTGTAAAACAATTAAGGATGTAAAACTTGAAGGATGTAAAACAATTAAGGCTTTGAATAGGGTGATGATGAGTGTATGTCCTTCAGTCTAAATATAGGAAGTAGGAAGAACACCTCAAAGCTTCTATCATAATGGTATCAGGGTGTCTCTTATGGGCCAGGCATTACAAAGATTTTTAAAATTTGTGACACAATAAACAAAAGAATAAGAATTGAGTAAGAAAATTGATTTTTATATATTAAATGATGGAGGTTAAGAAAAAAGAACTTTAATGAGAGCAAGTGGAAGGTCATGGAAAGTCTGGCAGAGACCTCTGGGCACTTTTTGGTGTTTTAGACAGTGTGGTTCCATGTTACAGTTAATTGCCCTTTAAAAGAGCTTGTTCTTCATTTCCTTAATACAGTAAATCTTGATTGCTATGGTCTTTCTTGTCAGGTGTTTTTCTGCTTGACAGGTGAAAAGGAGGATCAGAAGATAGGAGTAAAGAGTGATAAAAATGAAAATTATTCAGGGGGTAAATGAATAAGATGCAGAAGAGCAAAGGTAAAGATAAAAGGAAGAGAGTGGGAAAGCAGATTCATGAGCAGTCTGTGAGTACTAGAGAGTGAAGAGAGGCAGAGCAAAGTTTGCTATTAACATGTAAGATATGCTCCAGATTTTGTATTTCTAACCCAGGGCAAACCTATGTATGAACTAGGACTGTATAAATCCATACATGACATTTTGGTCTCAGGTGGCAAGAAGACCTTTAGTAGCCACACCTGCAACCACTTGAGTCCCCAAGTACAACTTTTTTCCCCTGAAATCTGCAAAGAACCTATGTGAAAGAAACCTAGATGAGTATACTCTAAAGTTACTAGAACAGATTGAGAAAGGAATATTTCAAAAGTATAGATGGTTGTTCTCTACTGGGTCAGTAAGTAGGTAGAGTCATCCATTCATTCAATCCACAAATTCCTGCAGAGGATCCACTGTGGACCTGGTATTGGTGCTGTGGGCAAAGGAAAAAACAAATCAAATAAGGTCCCTGTTCTCATGAGGCCTAGACTTTAGATGGGGTCATGGATAATAAACTTTTTTTTTTTTAATATATTTTTTTTATTTATTTTTATTTTTTGACAGAGAGAGAGAGAGAGAGACAGAGACAGAGAAAGAGAGAGAACTGAACTGAGCGAGCTCCCAGTTCAGCATATGGGTCTGCACGGGCCAGGGCCAGGGCCAGGATTCGATCCCCGGTCCCCGGTGCTGCAAAGTGAGCGCTTAACCCACTGAGCCATCCTGGCTTCCCCAATAAACGTTTTTTTAAAAGATTTATTTTGTTGTTTATGACAGAGACAGACAGTGACAGAGAGAAGTGGGAGGGCCTAGAGCAGTCTCCATAGTTGTACGTCATCAGTTTTCGAGATGGTTTTGTTCCACAGGTGGGTGGGGGCCACACAGGGCAGGAACTGGGCTGGGGGCCTCCTGCATGGGAGGCACACCTCCTTGAGTCAGGGGCCAAGCCAGGGGGCAAGAACTGAACTGGGGGCCTCCTGCATGGGAAGCATATCCAAGTTCAGCATGTGGGTTGGCACGGGCTGGGGTTGGGGCAGGGATTCAATCTTCACTTGCTGGGGCTGCAAAGCAAGTGCTTAACCTGCTGAGCCATCCCGCCTATTTTTAAAAATCAAATATTGGGGAAGCCGGGATGGCTCATCAGATTGAGCACTTGCATTGCAGCCCCTGGTCCAAGGATCAAGTCCCAGTCCCTGCCCCAGCCCATGCGGACCCATGTGCTGAACTGGGATGTGCTTCTCACTCCAGTTTGGTTCCCAATGGGGCAAGCTTCCTATGTGGGAGGCCCGCGTTTCAGCTCCCACCCCAGATGTGCTTCTGATGTGGGAGGCCCCCCAGCCTAGTTCCTGCCCTGAGTGGTCCCATGCCCCCCAGTGTGGAATTAAACTGTCAAAACCCGATGATGTACAGCTACGGAGACTGCTCTGGGCTCTCTCCCTTCTCTCTTTCTCTCTCTCTGTCTGACTTTCTCTGTGTGTCTGTCAAAAACAATAAAATAACCAACAACAACAAAAATTAAATAGTGAACATATTGCACAATTACAGGTATATGACATTCTAGAAAAGGCAAACCTATAGGGACAGCAAAAAGATCAGTGGTTTTACAGAGGTTGGGTAGGGAGAGATGAATAAGTGAAGCATATATTTAAGTCAGTAAAACTATTCTGTATGATACTATAATGGTGTATATATGACATTATGGATTTGTCAAAACCCAGAGAATGTACAACACAAAGATTGACCCTAATCTGTATTTTGGAATTTAGTTAATACAAATTCTATTTGTATTGGCTCAGCAATCATAACAAATGTACCACATTAATGCAAGATTTTAATATTAGGGGAAATTGTTTAGGTAAGTAAGAGGGAAGGGATATAGAGAACCCTGTATTCTTTGCTCAATTTTTCTGTAAACCTAAAATGGCTCTTAAAAAATTGTTTATTTCGTTTTTAATCAAACAGTGCTAAGTGCCATAAAGAGACAACACAGTAAGTGACAGGAGCAAAACAATCTGAGACATGCAAATGTGAGGAAAGGGCCTCCCAGCTAAAGGATATGGTGGAAACAGTTGAGGTAGGGATAAGCTTAGTGTCTCTGGATTCAAGAAAAGTGGAAGTTAAGTGCTTTAAGCAGACCTTTGATATGTATTTAAAAGATCTTTTTCTCTGCTGGTGCAGAGTGGTTGGGAATAGAGCATGGGGTGAAGTGTGGGGGCAGAAAGACTCTTCTGGAAGCTATTATATTAACCTGATGAGAAAGGTGATGATGATCCAGAGTAGGGGGTGGTAGTGGAGATGGAGAGAAGTGAAAGATTGCAATTTATTTTTAGGTGACACTGACAGGACTGTGTACTGATTCTCAGGAAGAAGAAAAGAAAGTATATGAATAACAATATTAAGGACAACTCCTGGGTTATTTAGCTAACTACCTGGGTGGCCTCGCTCCCATTTCCTGGGAGAGGTGCATACTGCAGATGGGGAGTAGTAGTAAGAGAAGCAATACTTATGACTTGTATTCTAATAGTTCTTGAATAAATGAAAGAAAGTAGTAGAATGATATATTTCAAACATTATCTTAGATTTTAATATAATAGCATCACTTAAAAAACTAACAGGGTAATGAGCCATCAGTACACTGAAAGGAGTTAATATTGATAAAAAAAATAAAGCAAAACAACAACAAATAAAAAACACTACGGACAGGATTAAGATGAAGTTAATTTTTTGTGATGCAACTCAACCACTGACAAGTCAACAATTTACATTTAGGGGCATGTTAAATGGGATTATCTAAAAGAAGTTTATCTTTATTAAGTGTTCCAGTGTCTTTGATAATGATCTCTTTTTTTTTACAATTAAAAAAATTTTTTAATTATAATATTATATTAGTTTCAGGTGTACAACATAGTGATGAGACATTTATATAATTTACAAAAGCCATCAGCCCTATAAATCTGGTACTCATCTGATGCCACAGGTAGTTATTACAGTAGTATTAACTGTATGCCATATACTGTACTTTATATCTCTGTAACTATTTTGTAACTATAAATTTGTACTTCTTACTCCCTTTCCCTTATCACCCGCCCACTCTAATCCCTCTCCCATCTGGCAACCATCAAAATGTTCTCTGAATCTATAGGTCTGTTTCTCTTTTGTTTGCTTATTTATTTTTATTTATTTATTTATTTATTTATTTTTAAAGATTTTTTATTGTTTTTGACAGAGAGAGATACAGAGACAGAGACAGAGAGAAGGGGGGAGGGCCCAGAACAGTCTCCATAGTTGCACATCATTTGTTTTTTCACATAGTTTCATTCCACAGGTGGGCGCAGGGCTGCTCAGGGAAGGAACTGGGCCAGGGTCTTCACCTCGGTGAGAACTGAACTGGGGGCACTCCCCTGTTCAGCATATGGGTCCACACGGACTGGGGCCAGGATTCGATCCTCAGTCCCCAGGGCTGCAAAGTGAGCGCTTATCCCACTGAGCCATCCCGACTTTCCCTTTATTTATTTTTTGACAGAGAAAGAGATAGAGACAGAGAGAAGGGGGAGGGCCCAGAGTAGTCTCCACAGCTGCACATAACTAGTTTTCAACACAGTTTCATTCCTCGCAGGGCAGGCACCAGGCTGGGAGCCCCTGGGCCCCAGCAAGAACTGTACTGGGGCTCACGCCAGTTCAGCATATTGGTCCCCATGGGCTGGGGCCAGGATTCAACCATTGGACCCTGGGGCTGCAAAGTGAGCACTCAACCCGTTAAGCCATCATCCCAGCGTCCCTGCTCATTTACTTTGTTCTTTAAATTTCACATGTAAGCCGGGATGGCTCAGTGGGTTGGGCGCTCACTTTGCAGCGCCGGGGACCGGGGATCGGGTCCCGGCCCCGGCCCGTGCGGAACCATGTGCTGAACTGGGAACTCCCCTAGTTCGGTTCTCTCTCTGTCTCTGTATCTCTCTCTCTCTCTCTCTCTCTCTCTCTCTCTCTCCTCTGTCTAAATAAATAAATAAATAAAATATATATTAAATTTCACATGTAAGTGGAGGCATATGACTTTTGTTTTACTCAGCCTTACTACATTCAGCGTGATACCTTCTAGGTCCAACCAGGTTCTTGCTGATGGCAAGATTTTATTCTTTTATATGGCTGAGTAATATTTCATTGTATATCTGTACCAGCTCTTCTTTTTATTTACATTCAGTATTATCTTATATTAATTTTAGGTGTACAGCATCATGGTTAGACATTTATATAATTTAAGAAGTGATCCTCTTCACTAGCCTAATACCCAGCTGGCATACAGTTTCCTGTGCTTTACTTAAATCCCCATGACGATTTTATAACTACCAATTTGTACTTTCTAATCCCTTTACCTCCTTACCTTGTCCCCAACACCCTCCCAACTATCACCCCCAACATGTCTAGTATCCATCTGACACCATATATAATTATTACAATATTATTGACTGTGTTCTTTATGTTGTACCTTACATCCCCATAACTACTTTATAACAACCAATTTGTACTTCTTAATCCCTTCCTTTTTCCACCCACACCCTCAACCTCCTCTTCTATTTGCCAACCATCCAAATGTTTTTTGTATCTATGAGTTTGTTTCTATTTTGTCTATTTTCTTCTTTAGATTCTCCATATAAGTAAAGTCAACTTGCATCTGTCTTTCTCTGACACTCCACTCAGTACAGTACCATGTTTTGTGATTGGAGCTTTTAATCCATTTGAATTGAAAGTAATTGTCAATAGATACGTAGCTATTGCCATTTTATTATTCATAATTTTGCTTTCTCCTTTTCTGTCTTAAAGAAGTCTCTCTAACATTCCTTGTAATACTGGTTTGGTAGCGATACACTTCTTTAGCTTTTTATTATCTATGAAACTCTTTATCTGTCCTTCAATTTTGAATTATAGCTTTGCTGGGTGACCTTGGTTGTAAATTCTTGGTTTTCATCATGTTGAATATTTTCTGCCAATCCTTTCTGGCCTGCAAAATTTCTGTTGAGAAATTAGCTAACAGTTTTATGGGATCTCTCTTATAAGTTACAAGTTTCCTTTCCCTTGCTGGTTTTAGGATTCAAGCTCTTTGTTTTTAACTATTGCCATTTTAATTATAATGTGTCTTGATGTGGGCCTGTTTAGGTTCATCTTGTTTGGGACTCTCTGTGCTTCTTGGTTAGGAAAGTTCTATTTCCTTTTCCAGATTAGGAAACTTTTCAGTTGTTATTTCTTTAAATAGGTTCTCAATCCTTTGCTTGCTCTTTTCTCTTTCTGGTACCCCTGTGGTGTGAATGTTGCTATACTTGATGTTCTAGAGATCTCCTAATCTATACTCATTTTTTTTAATTCTTTTTTTTTTGTTGCTGATTGGGTATTTTCTGCTGCTTTGTCTTTTAAATCACTTATTCAATCCTTTGCTTCATTTAGGCTGCTGGTAATTCCTTCTATTGTATTCTTCATTTCAGTTATTCTATTCTTTATTTTTGCTTGCTTATCTTTTATGGTTTCTATGTCCTTCTTAATGTTTGCTATTTCTTTGTTGAAGTTTTCACTAAGTTCTTTGAGCATTCTTATAGCAATTGTTTTGAACTTTGTATCTAATAGATTATTTGCCTCTATCTTGCTTAGTTTTTTTCTGGTATTTTCTGCTGTTCTTTCATTTGGTTCATATTTCTTTCTTTTCTCATTTTTGGATGCCTCTCTGTGTTTCTATGTATTATGCAGATCTGTTACATCTCCCAGAATTGCTGGGTGGCCTTATGTAGTAGGTGCCCTATGGGGCCCTGGCACAGTCTCCCTGGTCACCTGTAGAGGGTGCTTTTATAGATTCTGGTTTGGTTGCAGTGCTTTGCCTGAAGCTACTCAGTAAATTTCTCAAAGCATGCTGAGGCCTATCATCATCTGCTTGGGGCCTGCGGACTTCAAATGTTTTTTAAGAAAGATTGCAATGTGGGTGGAACTAGCTGCTCACTGTAGAAAGTGCCTCTGGCACTGGCAGAGTTGAATGGGTTGGGGTCCCAGTGAGTCAGCAAGGTGGAGCAAGTGGAGCTCACCAAACCAGTATGATTTAGATTTGGCTCTGTAGGGTTAGGGTACAACACAGGAAAGATAGCACTTACTTGCCAGTGACAAGGGAAGAAGACCTCACTCAGGAAAAGTGGTAACTGTCCTCTAGCCCTCGCCCCAAAGCCACACACACCAGTCTGCTTCTCATATACCTCCAGTGCTGTCTTGAGTCACTGTCTCTCTGCTGGAGTCCAGCGTGAGTGCCCTTGAGGGACTAAGTCAGTGCATGGGCACTTAAAAAGGATGTCTTATTTTCTCACAGCATTTTGTCCTACCTGGATGGTCTGAATCCCCCCGCCCCCCTATTTTTCACCCCAGACATTGTGAGGCTTCTCTTACCAGCACCATTACTCTGAACTGAAGAGCCTGGTGTGCTATTGGGGTCCCTCACTCATATGGGGGGGAACCTTCAAGGTCAAGATATTCTTCCTGATTCTTACCTGCCACATGGAGGTTGGGGGCCAGCCCATTTTATGTCTCCACCACTCCTACTAGTCTCCACATGGCTTCTTTTTATCCTTATAAAAGTTCTATTCAGCTAGATGTTAGATGGTGCTCCAGGTGAATTGTTCTATAATTTAGTTGTAATTTTAATGTTTTCATGGAATGAAGCAAGCACAGTGTTTATCTACTCCACTGTCTTGTGATAATGATCTTAATTTAAAGTTATTGACTTAGATCCCTCTGTAATAGTTATACTGTCACTTTTGTGATTCTCGAATATATACTCGTATGTTCTAATTTTGTTTCATAATTTTATTGATTCTGTTGCCAAAGATATAACTCAGGATTTATTCTGGCATGAATTATATTATAAATGATCAAATAACATTACTTGCATCCAACCTTCCTACATACCATAGAAATGAAAAGCATATGGTTTTATTATAAAATCATATAGGTAAATTGTTGTAATAGAGGATTACATGTGCTGTATAACAATAATATAAGGCATGGCAAAATTTCTGAAATGAGGCATATTGTTTACTTTCCTTAAAATTATATATATATAGTTGCCAGGCACAAAATTAAACATGTACGATGTTTTCAAATGTGTGACTTATTTAGCACCTCTCAACTATGAATGTTATACAAATAGACAAATACAATTTTCCAAGGAAAAAATGTGTGGGCAACTTTTATTTCATTCATTTTGTTTTAGGTGGAGGAAATATATTACTAAGAAGAATTAGTTCTTAAACTTGAATACATAATAGAAAGAATATTTTATCATCTAATTTAAATCTTCAAATGTACCTAGAGGTTTAGTAACAAGTGCAAAGGTATTTATAAAATGTAGGTAGAGATATCTACAAGCCTGATTGCTTCTAGAAAGCCATTTTAGAAAACACATAAAAATAGCTATTTGGGTCAGTAAAAGTATTGGCAAGTTAGACCCATAGAAGAGCCATCTACATGTTATACAAAGAGTTTCTCAAGCCATGGTCTTGTTAGCTGAAGCCGGAAATCTTAGGTCAGACCACCTACTATAGCCTAAGTATTATGCAGTAAATATGTCAAATGTGAATATAAATAGCCACACTTTTCTAATTTGTTATGTATAATATAATCTCTGGGGATTGAGAGAAATGGGATTAAATTCCTAGCTGGAATGTTTTGGTTACAGAACCATTTTTCAAAGTAGGTATATGTTTAAAACTAATTTTCAAATATTTTTCTATATAATAAAAACAATTTAGCTAAGAAAACAACCTCCTTTCTAAAAAGAAAAAAATAATAACAATAATAATTGATTTCTTCCATTCACTGGTATACTTACTGGTACTAAATTTACTACCCAATACCAAAACTTAACATTTTTAAACAACTTTATTGTACGATTGACATACAGAAAGCTGTACATATTTAATGTATACATTTGATGAGTTTGGAGATAAGTATACACCCATGAAAATATCACTACAATCTATGCCAACTATTCATCACCTCTAAAATTTCATCTTTATTATTATTTTGTGTTGTGATAAGAACACATAAGATTTACCCTCTTAGCAAATTTTTAAGTATTACTAAGTATAGGCCCTATGTACAAACACTTAATGTATATTAGTTTTATAATTTTACTGATGAGAAAAAACAAGTTTCAGAGAAGATAAGTGACTGGGAGGAGGGGGAGGGTGGTGAGTGAGGAGAGGAGCTGGAATTCAAATGCAAGTATATCTGAATTAAAAGTCTTAACTTTTACTATGATTACGAGGATAATATAGTCAAACTGTAGTTTCTTTTAGTTCTATAATTCTATCTTGTGAACATCTATTTCTTACCACAAAAATGTCTGATAACAAAATGAAATTGCCTGTATTAGCCAGAGACATTCAACACGAGCAGAACTGATAAATGTGTATCACACCATACCTACTACGAATACATCTCTATTTTTTCACTTAGTATCTTGTACTGGGTGTAATTTTTGCATGTTTGTCTGTTTTGCAAGGCTGTGAGTTTCCAGAGGGAAGGGTTAAGTACCATCTTTGCATCCACAATGTCTTGTTTCTAGAATGTAGTAGAGATTGATTCATGTTTATTCAATTAAAAGAAATAAGTGGGGGGATAATGGGATAGCTCAGCAGTTGAGCACTTGCTTTGCAATAGTGAGATCTGGGGTTCAATTCCTGAGTCATGCAAACCCCATATGCTGAACTGCAGTGCAACTGGTAACTGCCAGGATGGCTTGGCAGTAAAGGTTCTCGCCTCCCATACAGGAGGTCCTGGGTTCAGTTCTCACCCTGTGTGGTCCCACATCCACCTGTGTGGAATGAAACCATGTCACAACTAATGATGTACAACTATGGAGACTGCTGTGGACCCTCCCCACTTCTCTCTCTCTCTCTCTCTCTCATTCTTCTCCTCCTCCCACTCTCCCTCCTTCTTTTCTCAAACAATAAAATAAATATTTTTTTTAAAAGAAATAAGTAAATGAGCTCTTTCAGAACTAGCTATAAAATATTATAACAAACACATGCTATGGACTGTTGGTGACAGTTTAAAATTTCAACACACGCTAATTCAAACAGATGTTTCTTGTTACCTACTTATAAGATTTTTTAAATGAAAATTATAAGCTGCAAAAGAGCTTTATAAGATTTTTTTAACTTCCTCTCACTTCTGTGTTTCTCTAGTTCTCTTCTTCCTGCTTTATTTTAGTCTATTTCTATAGTTTGACTTTTATAGTTCCTATCATTCAATTTTTCTTTCTCTTTTTCTTTTCCAAATAAGCAAAAGATTTTTATTACGTCCTAAGATTCAAACAACAAGGTCTAAAGGTAAAGTCAAAAATATTGATTTGCCATTGCTATGGTAAGCTTTTAGGCTGAGCTTTAAAACAAAGTGAAATACACACAGAGAAATATGCATACTATATTCCAGACCTCAAGCTGTGCAGAGGATAATATTTGACATATTTCCAAAGGCTTTGGGGTAGAGGTTGCAAAGAAAGATGAAGAGTTTAAAAGAATCACTAGAGGTGAATGATCACAGGTATAAGTCAGGAAACCTGGATTCTAAAGATGTATTTTTTGTTATTTTTGACAGAGAGAGAGAGAGAAGGGGGAGGCCCCAGAGCAGTCTCCATAGTTGCACATCATTGGTTTTATACATAGTTTCATTCCACAGGTGGGCATGGGTCTATGCAGGGCAGGAAACAAGTCAGGGGCCTCCTGCATGGAGCTCGCCCTGGTGAGAACCATATGCATCTTCATGGGCTGGGATTCAATCTTTGGAACCTGGGGCTGTGAGATGAATACTCAACCTGCTGAGCCATTCCAGCATCCCCCGGAAACCTGGATTCTAGCCTTTATTTCTCACCTTCCATAAATTATTTAACCACTCTTGGTTTAAATGTGAAATGAGATCATACCAGGTGATTTTTAAGATCCCTTATGCCAGCACTGTTGACATTTTGCACTGGATAATTTATTGTGGGCAGGGGGTCTATCCTGTGCACTGAAGGGTATTTACCAACATCCCTACTCTCTTCCCACTGGATGCCAGTAGCACCTCAAACACACCCCAGTATGACAACCAAAAAAACATCTCTAGACATTGCCAAATGTCCCTGGAAGGGCAAAATCCTTCAGGTTGAGAACCAGTGCCTTATAGCTTCGTTTCATGGCAAATGTCCTATTGCCAAGTAGCAGACTCCTGAGTTGTTGTTTCTTAAACACCTCAATCTCTCCCCTGAATATTTTTAAACAGTATTTTATATGCATTGTGCACTCTCCTACTTCTGCTTTTCCCTAATTTAAGATGTAACAATCAGTTTGTACACATATAAATATGGGTTTAAAATTTGACCTTTAATCAGAGATAAAGTAAACAGATGACTATAAAATGTGGGACAAGGTTCCTCATCAAAAACATAAGCTCATGGATGGTAAAGATGGACTTTGGAATAGTGTCTGTTTTACACTAATAGGATTATAAAAGTGACCTGTCAAGAACTGTTAAGCCAACATTTCCTTGGCTTCCTCATTTTCATTTTTGAACTGTGCTTCTCCAAAACCCAAATGTAAACAGGCAAACAATGTTCTAATATACATATTATATTTAGATGTAAAGAACTTAGAATATACAACATATGCATTATCTTCTATTTATATTTTTTTGTAAAGGTACAACATATTTGCTTCTGTTCACATTCAGGAAAATAACTTGCTTACAATTAAAAATTGTTTTTTCCTTTGTCTGTTTAAGATTTATTTTATCATTTGAGAGGGAAGGGAGAGATAGATAAGAGGGGAGGGCCCAGAGCAGTCTCCACAGTTGTACATCATTAGCATGCCATGGTTTCATTGCACACAGGTGAGAACCAAACTGGGGGCCTCCCACATAGGAGGTGAGCACATTGGGCTTCATCCCAGCAGTTACCAGTTGCACAGCAGTTCGACATACTTGGGGGTTTTCAAACTCAGTGGTGAGAATTATATCTGCTGCAGATGTGATTTCAGAGTCAATCAGAGTCAGTCAGGGGTGAAAAGTGGGTAGGTCTACAAACAGAACTGTCAAGGCTCAGCTCTGCCATGGCTAAATGTTGGCTTTAGGCAAGCCATGTTATCTAGCTAGAATGCAGTTTATTTAATGTAATCAGAAGGATCTCTAGTACCCATTCTAACTCCAATTCACTCTGTATCCCTAATTTAAAAGTCATTTTACCATACATTCACCCCTGTATTTTACCTCTCTGCCCTTTCCCAACCTTCTTTCTTGTTACTACAACCTGAGATACTAAACCCAAGACATTTTCTTTTCACATTTACTCTTCTTATTTTTTTTATAGTTAAATTTTTGGGGGAGACATTGGTTGGCAATATAGTTTCCAGGTGTACAACTCTACATTACATCATCTATGCATTGCATTATGTGCTCACCATACTCTTCTTTCAATTGACATATATATTTTAAAACATTTTAAGCGTATGCAATGTTATATGTCAATTAAATCTCAATAAAACTGAAAAAATAAAATAATCATTTAAAAGAAAAATAAATTCTTAAAAACAAAACAGAATAAAGGCCTATTACAAGGGAAGTGTGAGGACAGGAAAGATGGACTTTGTAAGGAATTGACAGGAGAGATCGGGTGGCTAATCAAATGCAAGCCTTTATTGGGAGCGCTACTGGGCGAGGTTTGCTGGCCCAGAAGAGGACTGGAGCCAGAGAAGTCATGCCTCGGGAAGGGAGCAGGCAAATTTTATAGGGCTCTGGGGTGAGAGAGAGGCGGATCAGGCAGTGGAGCAGGCGATTTCCATATATGGAGTTATTTTTCAGAAATGTTCAGCAGTTACTGGTCATTTCCGTTAGTCCGGGGTCTAGGCACATCCGGGTTCCAGGTTGGCAGGTATGGTCAGCAGTTACTGGAAATGCTGCTTGCTGGAATTCCTCTAGCTGATTGCATCAGTCATTCCACTAGCCCAGGCTCCCTTCTGTTCGAGGCCCACCAACCTTACATTCTGATCTTTTTGGTATAATGGGGTACTGTTCAGTCTCTGACTACTTCCTCCTGATCAGGGGCGTAGAAGGGAGGTCAGATGGTCGGGGGGCTCGGTGGAGAGTTGGGCATAGGGTGAAGGAGCATTCGGTTGATAGCAACTCTGGAGACCTCCTGCATTCGGCTGCAAAGAAACCTGAGAAAACAGGGGGCAATCATGAGCAAAACACAAATTGTGATCAATGGGCCTAAGATAGGGGCTAGCCATGTGACGAAGGTGGATCTCCACCAGTCAGGGAGAAGGAAGTGAGATTGTTGGTTCCTGTAGCGCAATTCTTCCCCTAATTTTTCCAGGACATTTTTGTTTTCCTCCACCAGACCAGATTCATTGATGTAGTAACAGCACTCCTCTCACAAGAAGAGACAGGTTTCTCCCTTTTCTGTCATGAGGAGGTCCAACGCACGGTGGTTTTGGAGGGCAACTTTAGCCACTGAGGTGATCTGACACTGGACGGAGGCAAGAGAAGTGGCGGATTTTTCCATAGCCACTTTTAGTTTGTGTTCCAGCTCCTGTGAGGCCGTGTCCCAGAGCACCTCCACCTATGCCTGTAGCAACAAGGGAGGAAGCCAGAGAAATGCCCACAACCACAGGGAGGATGACGGCCCTCTTCAGTCGGTTTGGGGGCAGGGTTGCAAGCAGGAAAAATTCACCCGGACTGAAAAGAGTGAGCTGGGGAACAAGGATTATGGGGATGCAAGGGATGTTGGAGGAGGCAATGATGTTTTTAAGGAGGGTCTGATTACACCAGAAGAAGGCACCTTTTGGTGCTGATAATTGGTTAGAAACAGTGATGGTCAGATTGCAGAAGGGCGATGGGGAAGAGGAGCTGACATAGCAGAGGGAGAGATTTCGGCGAATCATTCCTGAAATAAGGGGATTCCCGTTATGGGGGTGAGGAGCCGAGGGCCCAGAGGTATTGATGGGTTGAGGGAGGGGGACAGCCGCCAGTAGGGGTCGGCCAAGGGAGGCACAGAGAAAACAGTCAGAAAAATTACCTGCCCAAGTCAGATTTAGAAATTGGGTACGGTACCTTGACGGATGAGGGTGAGCCAGGAAAAGGGGTTCTCTTTACCTGTATCGTCCCCTGGTTCACAGGGGGGGCGGGGAGCTGCTGGCTTAGGGTGAGTTTATTTTTGATGATGGAGTCTGCCTTGCAGGTATGGCATGATTCCTTGTATTGGTCATAAGGGAAGCAGAGGACAGGTGAGTCAGTAGGTCTGGATAAAGATTCAAAGCCCGAGAAGCGAACAGAAAGCAGAGATTGACAGCCCTGCGGGGGCAGTTGGCTGTGTTGGGCAGAGGTTGGGTATGGGTGGCTCCCCCAGCCTTCCAAGTTTTCTGAACATAGAAGCACCAATGAAAGGGATTGAGGGATTGATGATCCTGTGTAGATTCAAGGGACAGGTTAGCTAGGAGGAGAAACAAGTAAATCATATCTGGGGGCAGAGACAGGTCACTATTGAGAACAGGAGAACATAGAATAAGAAATAGGAGACAATTAAGCCATGTTCAAGGGGGGGGGTCCAGTGGGCAGGGGCAGCGGTGGCAAGAAGGAGAGGTAGGAAGAGCATAATGAGTCCATAGACATGGCGGTAAGCGTGAGAGTTAGACAGAGCGATTGATCGGGATCTGTCTGCGTGGTCCACTTAGGGCTTGGGGGCTGTGCCAGGTTAACTCGGGAGTGGTGAATCCATGGTGTGAAGCTCGAAACCTGTCAGAAGCAGCAAGTTTATAGAAAGCGTTCAGGTAGGGGGAGGAGGGGCAGACTGGCAGGAAATCCGCAACTTAGTTGGGCCCAGCAGCTGGATTGACCAGGCTGCCTGGCTGGGGGCCACTTTGAGGCGGGAGACATGGTACCAGGAAGAGTGGCCTAGGAGTTTGGTTGCAGTGGGGGTACTTAGGACAACAGTGTGAGGTCCCGTATAGCGGGGCTTGAGGGAGCAGTGTTGGAGCTTCTTGAGAAGGACACTATCCCCTGGTTGCAAGGGAAGGGCGGAGGAGTCAGGGCCAGCTACTGTCGTTAGATGACTGTCAGCATGTTAGATGGCGGAGCAAGGACAGGTAAGGGAGGTAAGAAGCTAGGATGGGGGACTGAATTGGGAAGTCATGGTTGATAGGAAAAGGCCAACTGTAGAGCAATTTGAAGGGGCTGAGGCCAATGGGGGCCCAGGGAGCTGCCCAAATCCTGGTCAGGGCCAAGGGAAGGAGATTGGGCCAGGAGGTCCGAAGCTCTAGGAAATAGGTTAAGAGTGAGCAGCTGAGACAGAGTAAATAACTCTACCATTAGTCATAAAATTAAGAGGCTTATCTGCCACATCAAGGGTCACCCATACGTTTTCCCCCCATTACAGTGGGGGTCTCTTGGGGAGCTGCTGGGTACCTCAGACCCTGTCAGTCATAGACATTTGACAACCATAGACATTTGTGGAGGAGTTCGTCCCTATTCCCTTCAGAACGGGGGACAATCCCTTTTCCAGTGCCTCTTTGTTTTGCACAAGGGCATGGCTGCTTCAGACGAGCAGGGCCTTCCTTATTCCAGAGGTCTGGGCTTTTGCACCCAAAGCAAGCTCCTTTGTGTTCCTCTTCTGGGGTTGCTGGGGTGGCCCTGAGGTGACAGGTTTTGGCCCATCTATTACTGTGACCACAAGTGTGGCCTTTCTCTGATCTTGTCTCTGGTCTCACTCTTTTCTCTTCTCTAGTTATCCCTGATTTTAGTTACTAAAGACATTGAAATTTATTTTGATAAGGTACACTCTTGCCAGAAACCAGCCTGGACGAACAAAGTTTCCGAGTTTGAGCAGTGGGAATCAAAGACCTACAAAACAGCCAGCTGGCCGTCCTCAACAGGAGCAGCCCGGAACAGCCCCATTGTTTGCCTTACATAGCAAAAGCTAATGTCACCACAAGGAATAGGGGAGAGATTAAGAGACAGGGTAGGTTAAGTACAGGGTGGGTTTATTCACTAGCATAAGCAGATTTGTTATCAGGAACAAGCAGACCCTTCCCCATACATATCTTTTCAATCCCAGGTCTAGTAATCAATCAACTGGTCTGACCTTCATGAGAAGCTATATGTACATATTCTTTTCCATAGATAATCATAAGGGGAGGTGAAGGGGAGTCCGAGGCCCTGCCATCCAGATAAGGCCCCAGGTTGGTCCAGTATCGAACCAGCAGTCCAAAAACATTTGCCTATCTAGCATTTCAATCTTGTCCATCGTAACCATACATAAAAATTTTCTTCACAAACCTTTTACAACTTTCTAGTTTCTCTCTGAGTTTGTCTCCTTTTATTCATTCAGAAATAACCATCCTGACAAACTCTTTCAGTTCCTTTAAAATGCATTTCCATGCCTTATTCCTTCTCAAAACATACATATATACGTGCAACATCTCCTTATTAGCATCTATAACCTTCTGAATCTTAGTTTTTAAAATTCTGTAAGAACCGTTTTCTGAAAATGTTCCTAAACAATTTTTTATCCTCCAAACATTGGTGAAAACACAAAGCATCCCCCAAATTCAAACCAGTCTTCTTAAATTTTTTCCCAATATGTGTCTAGCATAAGGTGACCAGATTTTAACATTGGTAAAGTGGGACACCATTGACCGGGGTGGGGGGGTGGGGGGGGAGGGAGTTCTTGATTAAAAATTTGGTCTATCTCCCACCGTTCCCTAGCTTGTCATGCATTCTTTCCAAAAATCGGAACTTTTTTAAAACTCCGCGAGATGTGGGACAAATTGTTAAAAATCGGGACTGTCCCGCCAAAAGCGGGACGTCTGCTCACCTTAGTCTAGCAGATGTTGGAGTCACAAGACATTCAAAGGAGAGGGGAGGCCTTGGTTAAGAGACCCAGACAGATGCCCACCTGGCTGCATCCCTTATGGGAGCTCAGGCGCGTCTTAGCTAAGGTGTACCCATATAAAGCCCAGGCCAAAGCCCAGGCCAGGTCACATTCCTCGTGGGAGGTGAATCACCGCTATGCCTATGATGTCACCACAGAACTGCAGGTGAGGGCCCATTCAGATCTCGTAGCCATGGGACCACAGATTCATACCTGACAGGAGGACCGAGTCAGCTCTCATAATCACATTCACACCAGAGGTTAAAACAGTGCCTTCCCCTCCTGGGAAGGTCTTTGGGAGGTGATCAAGCTCCCTTTCTGCCCTGAAGGCAGGGCTGACTCAGACAGAAATTTTTCCAGGGGGGCTTACCATCTCCGACAGACGACAGGGGCTGGTGGTCCCATGGTCTCACTTGCAGTCCAGATGAGATTGGGGCCGGGCCGCAGTTGTCCAGAAAGACCGATTTTAGGATCTGCTAAAATCAGCGGGGCGCGCCTACCCTTCTCGGATCTCCCCGTCTTTCCGCGACCGGCCTCCGCTCCACACCAGTGGCAAGGGCCAGCGTGGTTGGGTTTCCCAGTACCAAGGAAACTCGAGTGCACACTGAGATCAGGGAAAACACAGCTTCATTATGCCGGCAGGCCCAGCAGGATAATTCCAAAAGACCGAACCCTCCTGGCTGGAAAACTTTGCTGTTTCAGGAGGGTACCTTAGTGTTCAGGGATTGATTAGTTCTAGTGGGGGTGATGGCTGCATCAGCAGAGAAGGCCCAACTTCCCAGGAGTGGCCATCTTGGGCGGAGTCTCCTAGGGCTGGAAGTGCCATCTTTAACAAAGGGGAATTAAAGAGGAACTAGAACTAAAAGAGGAACTAACTCAAGGGAGGGTAAAGGGTGGGGTATAGAGAAGGAGTTGTAGGTCCAGAGGGGACGGGTGGAGCAGGCTAGGTTGGCCGGAAGTATGAGGAGGAATGGGAGGGTCAGGTCTGAGAGGAGGGGAAGTGAGAGTTTCTGGGGGTTCTGATAACAGTTAGAGGGGTTAGAGGTCGGAGTCCAAGGGAAGGGGGGTCTTGGAGACCAGGGTTTCCTTGGCAAGAAGGATTTGGTTGGTGGAGCAAGAGGTGCAGAGGGAAGGACGGGGAGAAGGACGGGGAGAAGGACGGGAGCGCAAATCCAAGAATGTTGTGAAAAGTGCCTGAACATAAGGAACTTCCGACCATTTGCTCATCCTGTGGTCGTAATTATCAAGATCTGTGAGGATGTTGAAAGCAAAAGTCTCTTTGGGAGGCCAGTTAGGATATTGAGGCCAAGCCCGAGTGGAGAAGAACAGGAGCCGTTTGCGGCAAAGTTCCTCAGAGAGTCAGAGTTTGGCAAAGTTAGTGTGGAGACACCCCAGGGGTGTCTTCGGGTCAGGTTTGGACTCGTTGTTATCCAAGGCTAACCAGTCTCAGAGTGGCGAGAGAGAGAGACAGGCGTCCCTGATCCCTGGTCTCTGGCCACGGATGGAGATGGAGAGGTGCCTCAGACTTGGCTGGGACATCTCCATGATCACCCGGGGCTTGGACAAAAACTGGAGGGATCCCTGATGCCGCAACGATTATGGACAGGGAGCGCAGAGGGCCTGAGGACCGGTAGGCCAGGGGAAGGAAGGACTTACCCCACGACAGTCAGATTGAGTACCTAGTTTGTGGCCTCTGGTTGTTCCCAGAAGGGAGAGGAGCAGCTCACGTGGTGACCCATGGAGTCTAGGATCTCCTCCTGGTTTTCGACACCAAATGTAAGGAATTGACACGAGATCGAGTGGCTAATCAAATGCGAACCTTTATTGGGAGTGCTCTCGAGTGAGGTTCACCGGCCCAAATGAGGATTGGGGCTGGAGAAATCGCACCTCGGGAATGGAGTGGGCAACTTTTATAGGGCTCTGGGGTAGGGGAGAGGTGGATCAGGCAGTGGAGCAGGCGATATCCATATATGGAGGTATTTTTCAGAAATGTTCAGCAGTTACTGGTCATTTCCGTCAGTTCCGGGTTTAGGCACATCCGGGTTCTGGGTTGCCAGGTATGGTCAGCAGTGACTGGAAATGCTGCTTGCTGGAATTCCTCTAGCTGACTGCATCTGTCATTCCACTAGCCCAGGCTCCCTTCTGTCCAAGGCCCACCAACCTTACAGACTTTGCTTACCTCACAGTATGGTCCAATAGTGTCCTAGCAAAGTCAGTACAATTCTTTTAAAAGGTTAGAAGTGAAAGTTCTATCATTTCTGAATTATATTAGCCCTTCAAGAAAAGGCTCTGAGAATGAAGGTAAGTGATATTTTTGCTTCTTTCTACATCCATTAAAAATTCAAAGGGGGACAACTATGAGATGTCAGCAAGATGGCAGCGTGAAAGGAGCTCTTAAAACCTCTCCTAGAAAGACAACAATTTAAACAACTAAAATCCAACCCAAGAATCCCTAAGCAACACACAGCCTCAGCTGAGGGACCCATGCATCACAAGAAAATTTCTAAAGCTGGAGAAATGGAGGCAAGTGAGAAAGAAAGGGAGCCGTGTGGAGACCCGCCATGGAGCGTAACCCAGAGACCCACCCAGTGACTGACCCAGAGGCTGACTTTTCCAGAGGAAGAGAGACTGACTGAGGTGGGAGCGTGGGGACGGGGGTCCAGGAGCAGAACAACCCTGGGTGGGTTGGAGGCCTGGAGCGGACAGAGGCGGAGGCACTGAAGCCAGAGCGCGGGGTGGATGGAAAAAGCAGACGCAGCTGACGATGGCGAGAGGCCTCGGTGGGAGTGTGGGGGGCACAACCGGGGTGCAATGAGGGCAGCCAGAGTGGCGGGCAAGAGGCCTGAGTGAGGCATCAGCAGCAGCCAGAGATCGGTGCCGGTGACCGGAGTGAAGATCCGGCTGCCGGCGCTTGAGTCCAGCGGCTGGAGCTGGGGGCCCACGGAGCATGAGGCTGGCAACCAGAGCAGGAGGCGGGAGTTCCAGTGGCTGGTGTGCTGGCAGTGGGAGTGGGCCCATGGCTGAAGCACGGAGTGGCCCTTGATGAAGTAGAGCCCCAGCTGGAGCACTGTGTGGCCTTGGCCACGGATCCTGGCTGTTTTCCCTTGCTGTCTCCCAAAGGCTCATCCCACCAGCCTCACCCAGAGCCCACCTTCAGTGAGCTGCCCCTGGGAAGCTGCTATTAACCTGAGACGCAAACAGACCTGCGCCTTCCCCAACAAAACCCACCCTACCTTTCCAATGAAGCCAGCAGAGAGATCTAGGAAAACTGAAGCACAGGTGTGGCGGCTTCTGACAGCAGTGGGATCTTGGAGGCATAGAATACCATCACCCACCATAACTTCACAAAGAGGAGACATACAGAGACCAGGGCAACTGAGTCAAACAGAAGCCCACCTTCTAGAAAGTCTCCCACTGTGAGTAAACCAAATAAATGAGAAAATATTAAAAGACACTGCAGCAACACCAGCTTGGAAGTAAAAGAAAGATTTCTTCACATCTACCAGGGGAAAAGTCCTCATGTCCAGAAAGAGAAATGCTCCAACAGTGATGAATACCCTTATGGACAAAGGTGCTCAGAAAAAAAGGAGAAAAATGTCCAGAAAAGGAACTTGAAGATATGGAAACATATGACCTAACTGACGGAGAATTCAAGACTTCAATTCTGAAAACACACAGAGATCAAAGAAAACTGGCAGAGTACACAGATTGAGCTAAGTGACCTCAAAAGAAATTAAATCTATAAAAAAGAAACAAATAGAAATTCTGGAGATAAACAACACAATAAAAGAAATAAAAAATGAAATAGCTAGCATAGGAAGCAGAGCTGACCAGATGGAAGAATTAGTGAAATCATAGACAGAAATTTGGAAATGTCTCAGAAGGAAAAAGAGAGAGACCTAAGAGCTAAAAGAAATGAAAGATATCTATGAGAACTATATGATTCCATTAGAAATAATAATATAAGAATTAAAGGTATTTGGGAGGGAGCAGAGGACCATGTGGGCACAGAGAATTTATTCAGACAAATAGTAGATGAGAACTTCCCAAATCTATGCCAAGAACTGGATCCTCAAATTCAAGAAGGAAACAGGACCCCTAGCTACTTGAATCCTAGCAGACCCTCTCCAAAGCACATTATACTGAAGATATCAAAGGTCCAATACAAAGAAAGAATCCTCAAGGCAGCCAGAACAAAGAACACCATAATCTATAAAGGAAAGCCCATCAGACTCTCATCAGATTTCTCAACAAAAACTCTATAAGGCAGAAGGGAATGGAACAAAGTATTCAAAATATTAAAGGAGAAAAATTACTAGCCAAGAATCCTGTACCCAGCAAAGTTATCCTTTAAATACGAAGGAGGAATAAAGACCTTTTCAGATACACAGAAACTGAAGGGATTCTCCAGCACAAGGCCAGCATTTCAAGAAATGCTGAAGAAGGCGTTTGGACATGAAACAAAAAGTAAAAGTAAATAGAGATAAATGGGAACAACAAAAACATAAAAGGGGAGGAAGTAAAGGTTTAAATTTTCAAATGAATGGAGGAAGTATAAGACCTGTCAAAAGAGTATTTTCTGTTATGAATGGTATGTAGACAAAGGAAAAATCTAGATTAAGTGTTGAGACTGAGAGAGGAGGAACTTTAAAAGATTACAGAAGAAAGGGCCTTCTGGAGACTCTTGTAAATACAAGCACAAGAGATGGAAGGGGAGCTGATTCTGGGTGGTGGGCACATAATACGATGCATGAATGATGTGATGTGGACTTGTACATCTGGAAACTATCTAATTGTTACCAACCAATGTCACCCCATTACATTTAACAATAAAAAAAAAATCCTAATATAAACCACAATATAAAAAAAAAAGAAGTTATTGAGTCTCAGAAAGGCCTGCAATTATAGAAATCATGGCTGAGAACAAATAGTTCTCAGAAAGTCCTAGCCAGCACACTCAACCCAGGTGCAAGGTCTTCCCCTGTCCCCCTCCCCACCTTGAGTCTGAAACTCCCCTTCCCCACCTTGAGTCACAACAGGGACACTGAAAAAGGTATATAAGCTGTAAGAAATCTAACTACGGGGAGCATGTGCTTAGGTGACACTAGCCCTGCATACTGGCTGGCTAATAAAATCTTCCTCTATCTAAAGAGTTGTCTGAGTGTCTGATATCCTCCATCAGGCGTTGTTTCCTGCCACAAGACAATGAGGGCTCTGTTAGTTGTAAAAATTGTGTCATGGAATGTGAGAAGTTTTATGATAATGTGTTGAAAGACTTAAATTTACTGCATAAGATCACTTCATCAGTGAAATAGTCATAGCACAATTGTGAAATATAGTCCCCTTCTATGCCTACCTAAAAATAACTTTTTTCAAAGGGAACAGGGATAAGAAAAAATATTCTGGCTATCCAAATTATTCTTAATTATTTAAAGTATTTACCAGATGCACAAGTTATTATATGACAAATATAACATCAGAAATTATGATTTATAGCCTGTTTTTTATTAATATTTTGTAAGACTTTATTCTTATATGTTATATTGAATGCAGATCTCTGTTTCTATAAATGTCTCAAGCCCATATTTCATGGCTATTCTATAAGGCTTCCATTTCAGTCATTTTAGGTAAAAACTTATATGTCATCAAATTAACATCTGACACTTTTACAACATTACCCGAATTTGCTTTTAATAATATTTGAGGAATAAATTTATGTGCATATATATTTAAAATGTTTGTGTACCATACCTAGAAATACCAAGTATATCCTTTTGAGAGAAATCTCAATACCACAAAACTAAGAAATCATCTTAGAAACTTTTACTTATTTGTGTTATTTTTAAACCTTTATTTTGGTGTCTTCTATTTTGGGGTGAAGGAGATTATACTTTTTTATTGTGAAAAGAATGTGACAGGAGCTCTTTATATCTTTTTCTACAGATTCTTTACAGATTAAAAGAAAAGTTTCAGCTTTCTCTGAGACAAAATAAAGAGAAAAACCAGGAAATTCACCTATCACCCCTCACGTTCCAGCCAGCGCAGTCTGAGGCAAAGACAGTCAATAGCATGGTCCAACCTGAGCAGGCCCCAAAGGTACTGAGTGTGGTTGTGGACCCTCAAGGTCAATACACTCCTGAGATCAAAGATACCACCTCTGTCTGCCCTTCTCCTTTCAAAATGAAGCCCATAGGACTTCAGGAGAGGTAAGAGCTATTTCTGTATCCCCCTACATGTTGCTCTTTTTTAGAAACAGAAAAAAAAAAAAGGGCTAGAACTAGAGATGTTTGCCATATTGGGTAGAATTGTTCACCAAGAGAAAATAGTCTTTTCTTTTATCCCCCCAAAGAATCTGTGTTAGAAAAAATCTTTAGTTACGTCTTATTTCGTTAAACTGGTTTAGACTCAAGTCAAAGTCATCTGCAACTACAGGACAGCTTCTATAAGTATTTACTGTTTCTTTGAGAATCACTGACCTACCCCATGTAACTGTCATCAAAACTTTACTAGATAGAAGGTCTGGAAATGAACTGAGGTTATCTCCACTGGAGTAAGGTAGAAAGAGTCTATACCACAAATTAATTTTTTATAAAGTCTTTTCCTCTGCTTCCTTTGAGCAAAACAAACATTATCTCAAGTTTCATGACATTATTTTTATTATCTTATTTGCCTTTGAGATGTACTTATACAGATTATATTCCCATTTAAAGCAAATTCATGCTTTATGAAAGCTAGAATATGCAAAATGCATAATTTGTTGCTTCCCAATATACCAACTAAAGCTTTCCTGTGACATTTCTTAAAATTAGAAGATTGACAAAAAAGAAAATTCATGTTTATATTTAAAACATGATTTGTACTATATTCAACATTGCACATCAGAGTAGGAGGGGAACTAAAAATTTTCAAGATATACTCCAATATTCATTCTCTTCCTTTTTTCGATTGCCCCCATTTTCTATTACTCTCTTTTTCATTGCCTTAGGTTTTTAGATCACATATATAAATTTAATTATATTTTCCATGTCACATACACACACAAACACATGCACAAACACATGCATGCACACACACATGCATTCACACATGCACACACACTTCAGAAAATATAGAACAGCAGACAACCAAGTTGGTCATTCAAATTTCTTTGAGAGTATTGTCAAAGAACAATGAATGAAGTAAGAAGAAAGGGATTTGTTGCAGTGATCTCCAAAGCCCTTTGAAGGGAAACTACTTTGACTCTATAACATAAGAAAAATGGAAGGAAAAAAGAAAGAAAAGTGGAGCAATCAAGTCATTCTTTCTACTTCCTCCCCCCAAATACTTGTTGGTTTCCTGATGGATTCACGGGGTCTTCATGTATCATCCTCTTACTTGGATGCCGCTAAACTGCTCTCTGGACTACAGAATGGAAATGTAAACAAGATGGACCTTTTTTCCTGAGGCTAGCCAAGAGTCAGGAGAACTGTATTTCAGACTCAGCTCTGCCATTTCTAGATTGAGTGGCTTCATGAGCCATTCACTTATCTGTGCCTCTTCTTCCATAAAAGGAAAGGATTTAAACCTGACTTACTTGCTTCTTTGAGGGTTTTGTTTTGTTTTGTTTTACCCAAATTAGTCTATGCATTTATATTTACTTCAAAGAGAACCTTTGAAACAAGCAACTGAGCATGGGTGGTATAACAAGGGCAAGGTGACAAAAATGATCTGTCTCAGGTACATGCAATAAGAAGATCATTTTCTATAGATGATTTAAAGATGATAATTAACCAAAAGTTAGTCTGATTTTTATTATTACAATGCACCAAATTCTAAGCAAGGTCAGTGGTTAAATCCTCTAGGGAGTACCTGCTCATATTCTTAGTGTCCTGCCCTCTGTAGGCCACTGCTGGGCGTGTTTAAAATTTCAAAGAACATAAGGTTAAATATCCATTTGTTTATTTAAATTAAGTGAATATTTGAGAAAGGAGCGTACAGGGGTGCTATCTTGCTCATCTTTGTGGTCCAGGTGGGAGACTTTAGCAGAGCAAGTATATAATCTGTGTTAAAAGGATTCCCTGCCTGTGGTCTACAAACTTTCCTACATTTCCTCCCATCACCTCCCATCTTCCTTCCCACCTCAAGCAGGAGAAAATGATTCTCTCCACAAGAGCTCTGGGTCATTCTTTCCCAATCTTCATAACTGACTCCATCAGTTTTTCTCTATTTTCTACTTTACCCTCTTTGCTAATGTTATACTCACAGCATAGAGCAGGTTCTCTTTTATGTCAGTGAAACTCCTTAATGCAGTGCCTCCTCTGGTTCTTGTATTTTTTTCCTTTCACAAATGTGTCTTAAGTGAGAAGAGTACATTTGTTGCCTTATATGTCTCTTTCAAACTTCCATTCTTACTGTTTTTTTCACAAATGCTTACCAAGTTTATCAATAGGCTAACAGCAAAACTTTTCTTTTCACATCTCTCTCATGCCTACTTCCTGTTTGAAACTGTCTCTTACTTTGGCCTCCAAGACATTATTTGTTTGGTTCTTGGGTGACTATATTTAGGCTCCTACACAGAATTCTTTCTCCCCTTAACTTCAGAGTTCTACCAGAGAGGTAGATTGAGCTGCAAGTACTTCTTTATTAATCATTTGTGTCGAGGGATACTAAGAGAAGAAGTGGTTGTGGTTGGCTTACCCAGCAAGGAGATAAGAAGTCTAAAGGTAAGAGAGAGGAGTGAGGAAAAGAAAAAGAGTATGCAGAGGAAAATTCAAGCATCACTTTCTCTTAGAAGCTATTCCAAGCTCCCTCTACCCCTTTTCCCTTCTTTCTTTAGTCTACATTCCTGACACTGATTCAGCTATCTCTTTTCTTCTCCCCTCTAATGTTTGTCCCAAAACCCTGTGTGCACAACATTTATAGACTTCTCATGTGTAGGCAATTTTTTATTTACTACTCTGTCTTATCCCCTAGATTCTTAAGTTTCTTGAGGTCACATAAAAGACTTAATTGTCTCTTTGTTTCTTACATATAGAGCATAGTTCCTGAAATGCAAGAGTTCCTGGAAATAAATTTGTGAATGAAAAAATGAATGAATGAATGAATATTATAATGAATAATTCTCAGATCACCTTCCAGTAGTGGTAGGTGCTTTACTTGTCCCTTTCTCCTCTATTCTTACCTCATTTTTCTATCATAATTTCCTGCCAAGATGGCACAGTGATGAATTAAGAGTGATAAAGTGTTAAGGATGTACAGTGTTCCATGCAATCAGAAATTTTTTCTGAGAGTTTTAAGTGTTAAACCTTAATTTATGCTTATAAAGTACCTTATGTTCAAAGGTACCTTTAAAATAGCCTTGTGTTTTATAGCCCTTTTTGTGATCCTGGAGTACACTATTAACCCTTTGTTTATTGCATGAAAATCTGGCTTCATTAAAATCACCATAAGACCATAGAGACTATGTTATGAGTCACTTATCTTCAAAAATCTTTTGGGTCATGCCATATAAATCTCTCATCCCTGATGGAAAAAATCTATTACTCTAACATTATTAATAAGAAAATAAAATTTTAAATTAAAAGTAAATAAAAGAAACTATAGAGGCAAAATACATATGCTTAACTGGTACAAAGGATATAACCTGATAATTATGACAATTAAATCATCATAAGTCGAGAGTCATAGCTGTTCCCTCCATTTTCTTCCTATTTCTAACTAATAACAAAATCACATTGATTCTTCTCATATTTTCTTATTACTGATTCTCTCTTCTTCTAAACATCACCCTAGACTCTCATTTTTCTGGTATTTGAATTGTCTTGTAATTATAAAAATGATATGACAAATGCTTTATGTTTCATATTATTTTATTTATCTTTCCGATCTAATTTGTTTCTCCTTCAATTCATACTGCACACTCTTCAGATTTATCTTGTTCTAACAATATTTCCATTATATTACTTTGCTGTGTAAAATACTTCAGTGGCTCCCCTTTGCCTACAGGATAAGGAACAGAGCACCTTGCTGTGTATCTTAGAGATCCTGTACTATCTGGCCTTGACTATTCTTTCAAAATCTGTTTGTCACTGCCCCCCAAAATAAACCTTCCTTTCTGTCTACTCTGAATCCCAGTATTCTGTGTTCCTGTCCACAATTGCATCTTTACCTTATCCCTCTTCTTCCTCCTTTTATCTATCTATAGTCTCTAAATTCCAACATTGGAAGTCTATCTCTAATCTCCAAATTCCAAAGCTTACCTTTAGCTATCAGCCATGATACCTATCACTACCCACAGTGATATTTAATACCTCTGAATACTCACATAAACCACTCCTTTAGCAATAATTTTAGTTAAATAATAATTCAGAAAGGGACTGAAACTAGGTTTTGAGTGATTTGTCTTGTCCCTTCACCAGCTTATAACAATCTTAAAGACAGATGCAAGCTCAAGATACGCTTATGAAGATCTGACAATTAAGTTTGCAAACTCATCCTTGAAAAGTGCTACATACCTCATTGCTGAATATCACTATGGTCACCTTCAAAGTACTCCCGTTGGGAAGCTATGCACTGATTCCAGTGCCTAGTTCACCCTTCAAAGCAATTTTGGAACTTTTTTTCTGGAATAGCTACCTTGATGTCCTGAATGTCATCCAAAAGTCTTTTTTTCAATATTTCTTTTATCATCAGGTGAAGAAGAAAGTTATTGGGGGCCAGATCAACTGAATAGGAAGGGTGTTCCAATACAGTTATTTGTTTACTGGCTAAAACTTTCCTCACAGGCAGTGCCATGTGAGCTTGTGCATTGTCATGATGTAAGAGCCATGAGCTGCTGGTGAAAAATTCAGGTAGTTATTATCTTGTGTTTTCACGAAGCCTTTTCAGCACTTCCAAATAGTCAACTTGGTTGACTGTTTGTCAAGTTGGTACAAATTTAGGATGAACAATCCCTCTGATATCAAAAAAGGTGAGCAACATTGTTTGGACTATTGATTTGGACTGATGGAACTTTTTTGGTTGTGAAGAATTCGCTGACTTCTGTTGTACACTTTGACGCTTTGTTTCAGGATCATATTGGCACACCCATATTTAGTCACCAGTGATATAATATAGCCCAAAACATCATCTTGCCTATCCAACAGACAGACCTTGGCAAACTCTGATGTTCTTTTGCTTGTGTGCATCAGTGAGCTCCTTCAGGGCCATTTTTGTACACACCTTTCTCATGCCAAGATTTTCAGTGAAGATTTTTCATTTCTCTATCAATGTTTACTTGGTCTGCTATGTTTTTCACAGTCAGCCAAAATTTTGGTGCACGATTTGACAAATTTTTGCAATGTTTTCATCAGTTCTTCTCATTACTGGCCAGCCTGAGCTCTCTTCATTAGTGATACATTCTATCCCTCTCAGGAAAACATTGAATCCATTTGCACACTGCCATTTTCTTCATGGCAGTATCCCCATAAACTTGGACTAACATGTCTCTGATTTCACTTCCACTCTTACTAAGTTTAATGAGAAATTTAATGTGTGTCCATTGCTCTAATTTAAGCTCCTACATTTCATGATGGCACACAAAAACACACAAGAATAATAATGAATGCCATTCAACAAGACATCACCACCCATCAACACAAACACAGCTGTGAGACACTGATATACAAGGGCTATGAAACCTTACTGAGTTGTTTGTGAAATACTGCCCATGTAAGTGCCTTGTGGCAAGTTTACAAACTTAATTGTCAGACTTTGTATGTCTCCCTTGATTCCGGTAATCCTGGTACATAGTAAACACTCAAAAAATATTAGAGTTAATTAATGAATGTTCCTTTAAATCTGGTGATCTGTGCTAATATTACTTCTGTCATTTATTAAGTAAGTGACTCAATGGGTTAATGAGGTCCTTTGTGGTATAGTTTTCCAATCTACAAAATAAATATTATAACATCTGTTCCACCTTTTTTTCAAAGCATACCATAAAATTAACAGTATGAAATGTCACCGTGCCTTTGATAAGCAAAAAGAAATCTAGTACTCCTTTTGTGTTTGTTCTCTGATCCCATTTCTATGTCAGTTATATATTTTTCCAATTAAATTTGACATACGATATTATATTTGTTTCAGGTGTACAATATACTGATGAGACATTTATATAATTTACAAAATCTTCATTCTGATACATCTGGTTCCCATCTGACACCATATACAGTTATTACAATGTTATTGAGTGTATGCCCTATGCTGCATTTTACATCCCTGTCACTATTTTGTGATTATGAATTTGTACTTTTAAATTTCTTTGCCCTTTTTACTAACCCTCTTCCCATAACCCTAACAAACCTATTACCTATCTGAACACCACACATAATTATTGAAATGTTATTGATAAGATTTCCATGTAATTCTCTACATTCCCATAATGATTACTTCTTAACAGTCAAACTGAACTTCCCAATCCCTTGCCCTTATTTCACCCACCACTCCCCCAACCCTTCTCTCATCTGGCAATAATATACATATATTCTGTGTCTATAAATCTGTTCCTGTTCCTCCTGCTTATTTTCCTCTTTGGATTCCACCTATAAATGAAGCAAACTTGCATCTGTCTTTCTCTATTTAACACTCCACCCAGTACAATACCCTCCTTGTCTTTTGATTGGAGCTTTTAATCTGTTTAAATTAAAAATAACTATTTATAGATATGTAGCTATTACCATTTTATTGTTTATAATATATCTTCCCCTCTCCTGCCCCCCAACTTAAAGAAGTCCCTCAAACACTCCTTGAGGGGAAGCCGGGGTGGCTCAGTGGGTTAAGCGCTCACTTTGCAGCGCCGGGGACCAGGGATCGAATCCTGGTCCCGGCCCATGCGGAACCATATGCTGAACTGGGAGCTCCCCCAGTTCAGTTCTCTCTGTCTCTGTATCTCTCTCTCTCTCTCTCTCTCTCTCTCTCTCTCTCTCTCTCTCTCTCTGTCAAAAATAAATAAATAAATAAAATATATTTTAAAAAAAACAACAAAAAAACCCCAAAAAACATTCCTTGAAGTACTGGTTTGGTGGTGATGAACTCCTTTAGTCTTTTCTTGTCTGAAAAGTTCTTTATCTGTCCTTCAATTTTGAATGATAGCCTTGCTGGATACAATA
>PVKE010015853.1:0-32835 GCA_004027555.1 Craseonycteris thonglongyai
AGTAGGAACAGTCATAATGGATGCTGTGTATTTGAGGCTGGCAACCATGACCACCATGAAGACTGAATGGGTGAGAGGAGGGAGGGGCCTATGGACCCTGTGACTGGAGCGGTGGCCTTTGGGAGAGGGACACAGGCCTCCACTGGAATCGGGAAGGAGGGAAGAGCTAAATGCTCTGACCACCGTCCTCCCCTCTCATCCCTTGGGACTTCGTTGGCTGGACCCAACTGGAAACATGGACACAAATGGGTCCATTGACACACTCAATATGGGTCATGGTCGTGGGGGCCCAGAGCAGGGTAGGGAAGGGAGGACGGTGGGGTACATCAGAAGACGTCCTTGTGCAGGCGTGTATTTATCCTGAGGACTGTGGGGAGAACATCTCTATTTTAGAAGGATGACTCTGCTCACAGTGGAAAGGAAAATGAGAGCAGTGTGAGAGGCTGGAGACGGGGAAGCTGGTTCCGAGGTTGAGGCAGGTGTCCTAGTGGGAGGTGTGTGGGCCTGGACGATGACAATGGGATCTAGGTTAAAGAGACTTCGACAAGTCACTAGGTAAGGCCTTCCTAAACCTCAGGAAACTGCAAACCTTTCCTCTTCTTCCTCCTTCTCCACCTGCACTGTAACACATCCCACACACACAGAGACACACAGATGTACACGTACCACTACCAGCACCATCGATCCACGTGCCCTGGGCTTGTCAAGGGTGGTGTCATCTATTCCTCTGATTCAGATTCAACTCACACTTGTCAAGCATCCCCATTGCTCTGCCAGGAAGCCCCCATGTCTTCCACTTTGACCCCGTAGGGATTGCCTTGACAGGAGGCATCCCTCCATGAAGGGTCCTCAACAGACAGAGGTGGGCATGAAGTCAATGCCACAGGCAGCCAGGGCATTGCTGGGGCCTGGCAGGCCTGCAGACCCAACAGCAGCCGCTCTGCCCTCCACCCTCCCAAACAGAGCGCGACAGTCCCAATAATGGCTTGTACTGATAGGGCATCTACTTGATGTCAGGCATTTTTTGAAGTGTTTTCGAATTAATTATCACAAAACCCCATGTGGTATGTCCCATGAGTGTTCCCATTTTACAGATGAAAAAACTGAGGCAGAGAGTTTTCCTAAATTACCTAAGGACACAAAAAGAGTGAGCAGCAAGGCTAGATCAGAACTCAGGCAGGGTGACTCTAATATCTGTTCACTTAATCAACTCATATGTTTTTGTTTTTTTTGTCTGAGCTGGAAAGCCCCAAAGCATATCCAATAACACCGCTCATTTTAAAAATGAAAAAAATGAGGTCCAGAGGGAGGAAGGGACTTGCCCAAGTCATGACAGAACCTGGACTAGAACCCCTGATTTTCAGTCTGGTGCTCACCCCACTTCCCAGCCCTGTACCTCCTGAAGCTCTGTGTGCTTCTGACTAGAAATAAGCCGAGTTTCTTGCTAACAGCACCATGGCACTGGGGTGAGCATGTTCCTCCAGGAAGCCAGTTTACGGGACATTAAAATCTCTTGCTAACGATCTGTATTCCTCACATCCAAACTGGAGCGGGGCCAGGTACTCCAAGCAACTCCTTGCAGGCGTCGCGCAGCTTGGGGCTGGGGAATTCCCAAAGCCAAATATTTCTAGAGGCAGGAAAACCCCCAGGGTCCTCCTCTTCAGCTCCTCCTCATTCCGCGGGAGATATTTTTCCTTTCTGCCTTAGACTCTCACAGAACACCTGGTGAGCCCGGGGTTACTATCACCTCCTAATCACCCTCACCCCATAATTATTCTAGGGATGGAAACCTTGATGATGAGAAATGCCTTTATCCAAATCCCATGTTGAACCAATGGGGAAACTGAGGCCACCAAGAAGACTGGACCAACTCCAAGTCACACAGTGGGGCCATTACTGGCCAGAGGCAAGCTGGAAACCCAACTTGTCCTGTCTGAATTCACACTTCATAGGGTCCTCCCAGCACTTTGACCAGAGTAAACACTTACTAAAAGTGTTTTCTGTATATTCTACTTAAAACCCCGAACAGTTGTAGATGTCCTTTTAAAAACATATTTGTAGAAATAAAGAAAAATAATTCAGGGAATAATTTGTCTCCCTCTTCTCTTACTTCATCTGTTTACCTCAGGATTACTGGATTACCAAACTGTCCCCTTCCCTCCCCTTGGGGGGTTGGAGGAGGTAAATTTAGGACAAACCAACGAATTCAATGAACTAATATTTGTGAAATGCTTCAGTTGACACAGTGTTTTCATGTTACATTTACAAAAGCCTTTTGAGGTAAATACATGCGTATTGCAAGAGAGCCCATGTGGCCTGGTTGTTTCTCCATTGGACACTCGAATGAGGTAAATCTAGGGCTGGATCCCAGCCCCAATACACACAAGCTGTGTGAGCTCACACCAGCTATTTAGCTCCTCTAAGCCTCCAAGTTTCTCATTTACAGAATGGGCATCAGACATTACCTCCAAGATGTGTGGGGAAGATTCAATGAGGTAAGGCACCAAGCACATTATAGCACTCCCTAAATGTTAGTGATGATTACCTCTGTCCTGTCCTCTGCCAGGGACCCCATTACCAAAAAGGAAGTTAACCCTGGGATTTGCTATCCCAACACAGGCAGAAAGTACACATAAGCATTAGAAGGGTTTGATTGGTTCCAGGTGACAGATCCATAGCGGGAGCTAGATCTCTTTAGGATTGGCATGTCACTCCAGTTAGTTGAATCATGGGGAATCCAGGTTTTGTGTGGGAGCTACTGGGAAGAGGCACTATTTTTGTTGTTGTTGTTGGATGTGAGCCCAGAGAATGTAGGCCTGGAGCTGCTGGCTGCCATCTTGCCACTATGTGGAAACTGAGAGTGAAGCCAGCATGGAGGAATGGTGGCCTGAGAGAAGAGAGGTGGGGTCCTGACTATCTGAGCTCCCACCTTCAGCAAGTTCTACCCCAGGACACTTACACTGTACGAACCAGTACATTCATTTGCATAAGGGACAGCGTCTATCACTTGTAAGTGGAAGTGTCATACAGGTTCACTCCCTGGCCTTACAGCTTGCTGAAAAATCAAGAGAGAAACCAGCGTGCTGAACGAGAAGGGCTGGGTGATGTCAGGGGAATGAGATACACAGGGCACTTCAGGAAACGGTGAAAATGTTCTACTTAAACTGCTAGGGAGGTGTATCTTAGGCTATCCTTTCTGCTTTGCAGGTATTAAATATCTCACAATACATTTTTTTAAATTCTACCTTAAAAAGTGTAGCTTGGAACAATTTTTCTAGGGAAAATTTGGCAATACATATAAATTACAATGCACAAATTGATTTATCAATTTAATTAAGTAAATTACTAATTTAAAATGCACAAATCTTTTAGCCCTAAAATTTCTCTTTCTAGCCTAAGAGAACATTAAAATGTGCACAAAAGTTTATGTTCCACACTATTTATAATTTTCAAAACTTGAAAAGTACTTATGAGTTTTATCAAGAAGGAATTGAATAGATGATAGTAAATCCTTCCAATAGAATATTTATGTAGTCATGAAAAGGAAGATAGTCAAAATACATATCTATTGACCAGGAAAAATGTCTTTCATATAAAGTTAAGTGGAAGGGGTGGGAATTTGTATCCAGGGACCAGTTACAGAACTCATCACAGTGGCTTAAAATTGCCGAGAATTATTCTCCAGTGTTACAGAAGGACTGAAGAAATGGTGTGGTGAGTGCTTCCAGTTATCAATGACTCAGATACCTTTCTTTAGGTATCCATGTGTGGCTTCCACCCTTAGGGTCCCATCATGCCCTAAGATGACTAGTATAGAACTCTACCTTCACATGTGCTCTGTAGGCCAGTAGGCGAGACAAAAGGCACATCTCCCAGGTGAATTAGCCTCTCTTAGGCAACCTCCTTAGTGTTGTACAACCTGCCTGCTTATATATTATTGGCCATGATCGCTATAAGCACATATCTCATTGGAATAGAGGTTGAGAAATGTAGTCTTTATTTCAGGTGGCAATGCGTTGAGCTAAAAATCAGGAATCTGCACTGGGTTGTATGTGTGTATGTCTTCAGAATTCAATATGTATGTGTATGAGTACAGAATGAAGTCTGAAAGCACAGACACATATCACAACATGGTGATGATGCCTGAGAAGTCAAATTAGAGCGCCTTATTTCACTTGTTATGTCCTATCATTCTAAATTAATAAAATTATTTTCAATCAACTTATATTATTTTTAGAATCAGAAAAAATAAAGATGTCTTAATTCTGAAAAAAAGAAAAAGAAAAGAAAGAAAGAATGGTGCTAGTCATACAATGTAAGCTTCAAAGTGCAGAATGTAATTAGCATTTGAATGCATGCATGTACACTCATGCAGTTATCAAGCATTCTTAGAGCCTTCATAATGTTGTAGGCATTGAATAAAGGAAAGACCAAATACAATAGGCATGAACACCTCTGTTCCAATCAAGAGCAGTTAGAATCTCCTGATGACACTCTTATCATGATTCAATGAAGATTTCATTTTACAAACATTTCATGTCCCCATGAGAGTCACTGAATGAATGTTACCTGAGACCCACCATAGGCTCTTTCAACCTTTTCTCATTTAATTCCTAACACTCTGTCAGGCAGATACTATTATCCCATTTTATAGGTGAGGAAACCAAGCCCCAGAGAGATGAAATAAGTCACTTCGCCAACACTAGATTCCTCTGACTTCAAAGTTCATCGTTTTTCTATTACTACTTCACTGGGGGATGCCTACAAGTCGAGTCAGCTCCAGCCCCTCTTCTGGAGCCAGTGGATGATAAATGACAAGCAATCCTCATGGAGTTCTTTGTCTCATACCTTCGGAGCCTCCGAGTCTGAGGCTTTCTAAAATTAGGTCGATGGCTTCCTTCCTTACCTCCAGCCAGTTATAAATATAGGCTCTCCCATCCATCTTCTTTATTCACTGATGTTTCCTATGCACTTCATGGACCATCAAACCCCAACAGTATTTTTCCTATTGCCCTATTAACTTCCTGTGGGAGTCTGATTTGTAACTCATGTTGCATTTAGTATCTTGTGATCTGGTTAATGGTCCTACTTACCTAATTGCAGCTCTGACACAAGTCAGGAAGATCCCCCATGCTTTAGTCACCCATTAGGGACAGGGCTGTCCTCTGGATGTCACGCATCCCCTTCCATGTAACCTGGAGTGATTTTCCTGGAGCCAGTGGGTATGGTAGAGAGACCATGGGCTTTGGACCCAGGCAGACTTGGGTTTGAATCTGAGCTGTCTGGCATTTCTGAGTCATGGTTACCTTACTTCTAAAATACAAGTAATAATACCTCTTTTCTGGGCTACATGTGACAGTTAATTGAGATAATATATTTTATCACCTGGAACCTGGGAATTGTTTAATAACTTTTTTTAATTTTCTTCCTTCCAGTTTCCTTGATTGAAAGGGCCCCAAATCCTCACTTTATAGCTAGAAAATACCAATACCTATTATAATTATTCAGACAATTACATAGCATTGTTAAAAAGCACAGTCTCTTGGACAGGCTTCCTAAGTTGGAATCTCAGCTCCACCACTTATCGCTACGCGACCTTGGGCATTTACTGCAAAATGAGTTATATGATCACATCTACCTCATGGGATTAAATCGCTTAGAATGCCTCACCCATTGTAAGTACTCCATTTGGGTTTTATTATTATTATCACCATGCATTGCACTCTTTCTAAATGCCAGGTTCTATGTTAAATCCTCTTGCACTCTCTCTCGTTTGTACAATGATATGGATCATATCATCCCCACTTTGGACTGGGGAAGCTGAAATTCGCAGTGGGAAAATGACTTACCCCGGATCCCACAGCGAGTAGGTGACAGATGCGGTCAACACCAGAGCCCTTTTCACTCCACTGTTCGGTTATCACTCTCTGACTTCCAGCTCATTCTCCAAGGAGCCCCCTTGGCTCCTTTGCAACTTCCTATCCTGATATCTCAGGGACATTTCCACATTAATCTTGGTTTCCTTTGCTATTTCTGTTCTGTTACCTTGCCCATGCTGTGTCACGAACGTTGATTAATCAAAAGTTGTGTCTCAGTGGTTATGACCCTAAAGGAAATGATGCAGAACCCTCATCAACCTGTCCCTGGTCTCAGCTCATGAACGATAAGCTGTTGATCAGAGGGCAGAAGGCAGCCCATTGTTGGGATGTTGAGACAGATGACCAGGTTAGAAGGCCTCGTACAAGATGTGGGCCTGCCGGACCTGCTGAGTAAGCTGGTGTGCATGCGGCCCCTGGTAAACAGGATGGTGCTGGCCCAAACTGCTGACACTCTGCTCCTCTGTGCTGGGCTGCACTGCCACATAGAAATGCATCCACTAACAACCAGGAGAAAGTAACAATGTAGCAGCTACCTGATGGAGTGTTGCCCTTGTGCTAAGGGGAGGACATATGCCTCCTGGGTGTCAGCTCTCACCAGTCCCTGCCTTGCTCTTGAAGCTCAAAAAATCCCTCATAACCCAGAGCTCCCCACAGGTGCCATGCTAATTCTTGCCTCTATGCCTTTATCCATTTCTTCCTTCATTTAACAACTACAGCTGGGCTATCAACTATGTGTCTTTTCTGAGTTGAATTGTATCCAATTCATACCTTGAAGTCCTAACATCGAGTATCTCAGAATGTGATCTCATTTGGAAATAGGGTTATTGCAGACGTCATTGGTGAAGATGAGGTCATCCTGGCTGTTCACATTGACCATGTTTGAGGACACAATTCAGTTGGCCTGAATTGGTGAAGTAGCTGGCTGGACCATCACCAGTTAGACCCACGTTCCTTGGAAGTGCATAGCATTGTACAGATCACTCTTTGACATTTCTATTTGCTCCTCACAACAGCTTGAAAAGTAGGCAAAGAGGATAAGTATCTGCATTTGACAGACAGGATAACCGTGATTTAAAGAGGTCAATCAGTCGATCGAATGGCCCAGGGTCTCACAGTTGGCAAGAAAAGCAAAGACTCCTGACCCACCCACTGTTATTTCCATCCACGGCGCTGCCTCCACAGCTAACTGACCCTCAGAGCCAGATCTTAGATGCTTGGACCGGAGAGGACCTTCAAGCTCATCTGGTCCCACCTCTGACAGACAATCCTCTGGCTCAGGGCTGGCAACTCCACATTCACCATCCTCACCCCAAGTCTGGCCTCCTTTCACCTGCCCCAAAGAAATACCAGACAGGTGCTGCCCTGTCCAAAGACAACAGGAAACACCTGCCCTTTAAAAAATAAATAAATAAAAAGCAAACCAAAGAAGGAAGGAAAAAAGGATCATTATCTAGACATAGCTCTCAAACCCATTCTTCCCTGAGAAGTGCACTTCCTCCTTCAAATCCCCTCTCACTTTAAGACCATAGGCTTTTCTAGAGAACTGAGTTGAAGGAGGACAGAGTGATGATAAATCCACCCACCACAGCAACCCCTTCCATCAGCCTTTAATGAGAAACGCATGAAGGTAGATAGGACTGAAGGCAGGGATTGGCAGAGTTCAAGAAGTTTCTCCCTTCCCGGTGTGAATGGGGTTTGTTGCAGATCTCAGATGGCCCAGCATTCCCAGCAGGAAATGACAGACAGAAGTCCTGGCACAGACAGCAGACTGGGGGGCAGCACAGATACAAAGGTCTCCTCTCAGTTTAAGCATTGCTGAGACTTCAATCTCAGCTGCCTGCCCAAGATGCAAAACCACCCTATGTACTGTTCTGGGTGACCAAGTCACTGAATGGATTCGACCCCGAGAGTTCAAGGGCAGATCCAGGTACTGAAGTCAGCCCCAGCTCTCCATGTGATATCTTCAAATATCTTCAAGCTTACAAAGCATTTTGGGGTATAATATCTCAAAACTGGTCTAAACTTGAAGGCTTTTGCTCATACCCCTAAGTTTATTTCCACTCCTGTGTTCTCAGTAACACTCATATTCACCTATCATTCAGCTAGGGGGCAAAAACAACAACAACAAAAACCTGTCTTATTTCTATCTCTATCATTCCCATGTTCCAACGATGAGTAAAGGCAGCTGACTCTATTTGAGAAATGTCTCCCCACTTTCACTTCCTCTCCATTCCTGGAGCACCTGCCCTATTGCAGGCCTCATTCTCTCTCTCTCTCTCTCTCTCTCTCTCTCTCTCTCTCTCTCTCTCTCCCCCCTTCTTTTTGCAGCAGCCCCTCCCTCCCCCTGCTGACCCACCCTACCTGGTGTGATCTTTCTGCACAATTACGCTATCTCCCTTGAGATACATCTAAACACTTTATCAGGGAACACAAGACCCTGAATAGCCCAACCTCATCACCTCATCTACCACTTCTGCCTTCCACTTTTCTCTCCAGCAGCTTGAACTGCTTGTAGTTAACAGCACATCACACCATTTATCATCTCCATTCAATTCCTCATGGTATTCCCTTTTCCTGGAGTGCTTCCCCTCTCTCATCTCCTGCCCCCATTGCTATTCACTCTTTGAGGTGCAGCACAGGTATCTTCTCCCTGAGGAAGTTTTAGCAGATCTCTCTCATCCCACCCAGCCCTCCCCCTCCCCCACAGCCCTCTCTTGCTACATTATGCACCCAGAGTGACAGCCACCTATTAATATGCCTCTCTTCTCAGTTGACTATGAGTTACTCAAGGGCCAGAACTCTGTTCTACTTATCTCTAAATCACCAATGCCCTGGCAAAAAGTGAGAACTGAACAAATGTCAAATGAATGATTGACGGTGTATGGATTTGATGTGACTTATGACGGAAAGTAAGAGTCTAGGATAATTCCAGGTTTGGAGATATGAGTGGCTCAGTATTGATGCTTCTCATAAGCATGGGACATACAGAATGAATGAAGGTTTAGGGAACAGATAGATGGCTGCCCCCATTGAGTAGAGACTTCTACTGGGCAGCTGAATCTATGTACACATCTCGAGTTCAAGAAAGAATTTATCTGGAGGATAGATATTATTTAAGGAACCACTGCACTGGGAAAATTCCTCAAAGAAGGGTTTAGAATAGAGTGAGAAAAACATTGAAGGAAACTTTGAAGAACATTGGCATGACAAGGTAGACAGAGAAAAACAATCCCATGCAAACGACAGAGGGGATGTGGCCAGAGAGGTAGGCCCTGTTCTATAAGAATGTGATGTCACCAAAACCAAGGGAGGAGTACATTCTAAGAAGAGTGACCAGTGTTTTCAAATGCTGCAGTCATGGCCAAACTTCTTAAATGATGGGCAAGGTCTCATTTAAAATCTAGCCCCTGCCTGTATTTCCCACCTCATTCTCATGCACTGCCTTTTTTCTGCCTGTCTGCTTAGCTTAGAGTTCCTTGAATATTTCATGCCATTTCACCCTCCCACACCTTTGCTCAGTCATTCCTTCTACCTGTCAGGCGCACATCCACCCACCCCAAAATTGTCATCATCTATCAAATGTCATCTTGAGCTTTTCCTCCTGCAAAGCCTCTCTAGCATGGCCTCCAGTCATCAGAGTGAACACTACCTACCCTAGGTCTTCACTCTTCTATGAACTTGGCTCTAACTCATCGCCTGCAATACTATATTCTTTGCTTCCATGCCTATTCTCTCCACAAAGACTGAGTTGTCTGGGGCCACAGGCTGTCTTATTGATCTCTATAATGCTAATACAATACCAGGCACAAGGTCTGGTGTAGAGTCAGAAGCCCATATATTTTATTGAGTGAGAAGGATTGAAAGAAGGACTTTGCACATCACCATCACCCAGAGAAAACAAATCATTAAAAGTGCAAACATCCCAATCTGGTTAATTGGAGGTTCTTCTTTGTTGCATTCTGGTTAACTGAGCTTTCTCCTGGAAATGCCTGTGTTAACGTTATGCAAGACACATTAACTCAGTTATGCCCTGGCCTGTATGAGCTCCTGAACACAGCTGCAAATAAAATAATCTGGATGTGAAGCAGCACCTTTGTGGGGTTATATAGAAACATCCGTTTGTACTGAAGTTGCCAAACTGCCTTTGCCTCGCCTCCACTGTACTGAGGGTATCTCATAAATGTTAATCACAATGACCATGCTCACAGGGGTGTCAGCGGTCATAAAAGCTAGCTTTTATGGATGCTCCCCTGGTGGGTGGTTAAAAATTGAGCAAGCCTGATGGCCAGACGTCTCCATACAGGCTGCATCTGAAAGACCTATAAGCTTGGGTGGCAGGAAGGAGATCCAATCAGAAGCAGGGACACCCAGCCATTGATTGATTGAGGAAGGCCACCCACACTGAGCCTTCTGGAATCCATTGGTGAGTCATGAGCCAAAGGATTATGTCTTCAATATGGGCCATCGGGCCTGATACCAAGGCATTTCCTGCTTACAGCTTAGGGGAGCCCTCTTTAATGAGGGTGATGACCTGTAGGTCCAAGAAACACCAGATGAGAGGCAAACCCTAGTTTCCTTTATATCTCATGAGACATGGCTTCCCAAGCCTTTTCTGTTTGGTTCTATATTCTCCAGCAGACCTGAGTTTACACTCATTCCGTCACTTATCTGTAGTATTCATTCATTCTATGGACATTAGTTGAGCACCCAGGCTAGATGTTAGTAATACAAAGATAAATAAGACATGATTCCTACCCTTACTGAGTCAACTGTAGAAAAGTAAGATACAAATTTTCATGTAATCTGTTAAGTGCATATAGCTAGAGGTACTTGGAAATATAAGAAAGGGGACCACAGAGGTGAGACATTTGTACTGAGTATAAGGGATTAATAGAATTCTACCGGGTAGGTAAAAGGGAGGAAGAGAGAATGCCAGGAATCTAGGCAGGTGGAGGGGACATTTTAAACAATTAAGAGACATGCAGTGAGAGGGGTGCTAAAACGGGGGGTAGGTGAAAGACCTCTGCCTTGTATAAATTCAGCGGGCACCACTCACATCAGAATCTGCCAAGTCAGAAGGCAATACCTTGTGGCTATATGCCCCTTGTGGCCCTAGCCCACAGACTTGAGTTCAAGTTCTAAGTCTGCTGTTAGCTAGCTATATGACCTTGAACAATGTTCTTCCTGTTTTTCAGTCTCTTCAAGTGTAGGGTAAAGAAGCTGTAGTGGATGGCTTCCAAATATCCTCTTCTCATTAGATTCCTCTATGCATCTGTAATTCCAGGTGGACAGGAAGTGACACAGGAGTTCAGGCTTGTCATTTCAAGTCTAAATTAAGCATTGTCCTTAGACATAAGACTTTAATATTCCCTGACTCTTAATTTCTGTACATTTTCTTACATAAATTGGGTATTCCTTGATGGATAGAACATTAGTACTGAAAGGGAAATTTAAGATCATTTAACCCATGTGGTTCATTTCTGAGAAGGTGAGACTGGGGTCCAGAAATGATCCACTAGAAGGCAGACCTCAAGTTGGGTCAGAACTAAGATTCAGGCCAGTATGGAAATATTCTTTGCCCAACCCTCATAGTTACCAAGTTTGACCCCAACTCCCTCCAAGACATTGTAATTTCCCTTACCCAAGTTTCCAGTGAAAGAAAGAAAGGGAAGAAGGAAGGAAGGAAAAGAGAAAAAAGAGGAAGCAAACCCAGCATTCTGTTAAGAGCATAATGTTGGTAATGAGATCTGCCCACAGATCTCCCATGCCTTCTAGCCACTGTGCTCCCACTCTGCTGGGCCCTGAATGGCGAGTACGTGGTTGACCAAACCTGCTGAGCTAGAACCAGAGCACACTTCTACCTGATATTTCTTGGAAATATGAGAATTCCAAAACCTTTTCCTCATATAGATCTATGGATATATTCCAGTCATTTTAGACATGGTCAAAATATTTCCAGCACATCCACAGGCACTCAAAGGAGAAGCCCAGCTGTGATTCCAGCTCCCCGCCACCCCCGTCTCTCTCATTCTAGTTTGGAAACACGCTCCTCTCTCCGTCCCCACTGACTGACTTCAGAACCACACCCTTTGTTTTCTGGGCTATTGCATTAGTTGTCTAACTAGTCCCCCTCCCTCCCATCTATGTTCCTCCTTCGTGCTGCCACCATGATGGTTTTGGCAAAGCAGGGGCACTCCCACACCTATCAGATAAAACCCCAATTCTTCAGCATAGCATAGCATTTCTTCTGTGCTTTCCTCCACCCAGCCGCCATTGCTGATCTCTGCCTTCATACTGCACAAGCGTACACTAGTATTAGCGATGGTTCTACAGATATATGGTGCTTGCTCAGATTTCCTATGCCTAGAATGCTTCTCCTATCCTCAGCCATCTGCCTTCAACACCCTTTCCGTACTAGTGTGCTTGGGCTGCCCTAACAAAATACCACAGACTGGGTGGCTTAACGAATAAGTTCTGGAGGCTAGAAGTCCAAGTTCAAGGTGCTGGTGAGAGCTTTAGTTTTTGGAAAGAGTTCTCTTCTTGGCTTATAGACAGCTGCCTTCTCCCTGTGTTCTCACATGCCTTTTCTTGGTGTGTGCATGGTGAGGAAGCTCTTTGGCATCTGTTCCTCTTCTTATAAGGATACCAGTCCTATGGGATTAGAACCCTACCCTTATGACTTTACTTCCCCTTAATTGCCTCCCTAAATGCTATATCTTCAAATATAGTCACATTGAAGGTTAGGGCTTCAACATATGAATTTGGGAGAAGGGAACACAATTCAACCCTTAATCCCTCCATTATAGCTCTTATCTCTATGTCTTACCATGATTCGTTTTTAAGTCTGTCTCCTCCACTGGCTTCTGAATTCTCAGGGAACTTAGAATCCTCTCTGAATCTTTACATCAGTGAGGACTAGCCCAGGTTTTGTAAAGCCTGAGGCTTTATATAAAGTGTGGTAGTCATTCATTAAGAAAAGAATTTTAAAATAGGCATGGCATGAATTTAGAAAGTGCCAATGCAAATGAGGGGTGCTGGAGCTCAAGGTTTATAACTGAAGTTTATCACAGACGGGCTCATGATAAAATGCCTTATCAGTGTGAAACCTCAGAAGAAAGATTCATTTGAAGACTTCCCATGGTCAACCAAAGGCTCAAATTTTATAAATAATAGGAGTCTACTAGCCATCTGCTGATAGGGTCTCCTCATACTCTATACGGGGAAGAAGCTCATACTAAACTCTTGGTTTCACATACTACGTCCTGCTTCTTTATGTCATCTGAATCAACCACTGCAGGGAAGTCCTGGCTTTGTCTTTTGACCAATGGACTGAGACCTGCCCTGCCCAATCCAAACTGCACAATTTTATACTCATTTGCATACAACTGGACCAATTGGGAATCTGGGGAGGACTTTATAAAGTGCGGGCTCCCCTTTGTCTTGGTGGAATTCACTTTCCATTTCTATCAGAGGCTGTTTCCCATTGGCAAATTATTTCACCTGAATAAAGTCTCTCTCCTTTTCTGCACATCTTAGGGAATTTTAGTTACATTAGATACTAGAAAGACCACAGGTTGGGTTGCATTCCAACTTCTCATTTCATTTTGGACAGATAACTTCACTATCTGTAGCTTTAGTATTTCTGCATATGTAAAACAGGCTTATAATACCTGTCCTGTGAGGTTGTTTGAAGCTAGGAGTATACTTAGGTAACCTAAAAACATGGGAAGTACTGTATTTTTCGCTCCATAAGACGCAAGTGGGGAAGCCGAGATGGCTCGGTGGGTTGAGCGCTCACTTTGCAGCCATGGGGACCGAGGATCGAATCCCAGCCCCGGCCTGTGCAGACCCATATGCTGAACTGGGGAGTGCCTCCAGTTCAGTTCTCACCAGGGCGGGGCCCCGGCCCAGTTCCTGCCCTGTGCAGCCCCGCGCCCACCTGTGGAATGAAACTATGTGGAAAAACCAATGATGTGCAACTATGGACACTGTTCTGGGCCCTCCCCCTTCTCTCTGTCTCTGACTGTGTATGTCTCTCTCTCTCTATCAAAAACAATAAAAATATCTTAAAAAAAAAAAAAAGACACAAGTTTCCTGCCTGGACCTGCTCTCCTTCCATGCAGTCCCTGCTTTCAGATCTGGCTGCAGGTTTCCCCACGGCATCATTTATTTACTTATTTATTTTTATTGCTTTTTGACAGAGAAAGAGAGAGATACAGAGACAGAGACAGAGAGAGAACTGAACTGGGGGAGCTCCCAGTTCAGCATATGGTTCCGCACGGGCCGGGGCCGGGATTCGATCCTCGGTCCCCAGCGCTGCAAAGTGAGTGCTTAACCCACTGAGCCATCCCGGCTTCCCCTCCCACGGCATCATTAAGGTCCCCCACGTGCACTCTTTTTTGCAGTATTCGCTCCATAAGACGCACACACTTTTCCCTCCACTTTTTTGGGGGGAAAAGTGCGTCTTATGGAGCGAAAAATACAGTATCTGCTGACTTGCTGACTGTCTTTTTCCAACTACAATGTAAGCTCCGTGAAGAAAGGGACTTGACCTTGGTCACTGCTGAGCCTCCAGTGTTGATGCTGCGTGGACATGGCTGAACGCTCCATATTGACCGAAAGAGAATGCAGTACCGTGTAAGACACAGAAGAATGGTGCCTGGTATCCATCAGTCAGTACATTTTCCCAAGCGTAACTATTGCTCTTATTAATGAACCTTAGTTAAATAAATTAAGAATAGACAAAAAATATATATATTAATACCAAAGATCAGAAGATGTAAAAACACCAATGTTAGCTAGATTCTGGAAAGCATAGTCATTCAAAATTTCTTAATGTCTGAAATGTTCTTAAGCCTAGAATAATAAAATATCTGGAAGGAAGAGGGGAGGGGAAAGGAAGGAAGGAAGGGAAGGAGGGAGGAAAGAAAAAGGAAGGAAGAAAGGAAGGAAGAAAGGAAGGAAGGGAGGGAGGGAGGGAAATTTAGAAGGAAAGAACAGAAAAGAGAAACAGAGACAAAAAAATTTAAATTTTTTTTTTTTTTAATTAAAAACAAGTAAAAACACTGTGAACTCTCCAGGCAGTGGGGAAAGTTAAAATAGGAAAGCCCCAGAAATTTGACATCATTTCTCTGGTGACCAAGACAGCTTATTTATTCATTGTTCCTCAGCTCCCTTCAAACTCTCCAGGGAGCAGAGAATGTTGCAGGGTGCTAAATGCTTGACAGTCAGCTGTTGAAGAGGAGGCAGGAATAATCATCATCAAATAACCTCAAATCATGGCAGGCCTTAGTCTCTTCTAGCCCAGAGCTGAAAAAACTGAACTTCCAGTTTAGCTTTGAACTCTTCACCCCTATCAATTAAGAGAAATCTCATCAAAAATCCCAAATAAGTGTTTGGCCTAACCTTGAGGATTCTAGCTAATGAGACATTGTTCCTCCTGGCAGAACTGTCTTTTTAAACAGCTAGCTCAAGGTTGAGAAATTCAAGGAGAATTAGTGCCAGCACTTGAGAGCCAAGAGGGCGCCCTTCATTACAAATGAGCAAACTGAGTCTCAGGGACAGCAAGTGACCTTGCTGAGGTCATAGAGCTTTGCCATCATTATTGTTAAATCTCTTAGATTGATATAGCTTCCTACATAGTCCACTGAACTCTCACACTTGACCATGTCAGCAACTGTGACTCGAGGTTCAACAATAAAAGTGGGAGATGCCGGGACAGCTCAGTAGTGGAGCACTTGCCTCACTATCGCGGGGTACAGGGTTTGATTCCTAGCCTCCACCTGTGCAATCCCATATGCTGAACTATGTATGGCACAACTGGTAACGGCCGGGATGGCACTGTGGAGAATGTTCTCCTCTCACCTTCACCTCAGTGCCACCCTGGTGGTTACAAGTTCCCACCCTACACGGCCCCACATCCACCCGTGTGGAAACCATGTCACAACGAATGATATACAATACAGAGACTGCTCTGCGCCCTCCCCCCTTCTCTCTCTCTCTCTCACACACACACACACTTTCTCTCTAAAACAATAAAATAAGTTAAAAAAAAAAAAAGAAGTGTAGCCTTAGCTTACAGACCTTGTTTCAGTTTCTCATTGTGCTCTGTATGCACTGTGGGAACTTGGACAAGTGACTTCACCTTTCAGGGCCTCAATTTCACCCTCCACAGGACAAGATAATAACATTTATTTCACAAGTGTGTTGTTGAGAATAAGTAAGGCGGGGGTGGGGGGGGCGTGGCCGGGATGGATCAGTGGGTTAAGCGCTCACTTTGAAGCCTGGGGATCCCGGCCCGTGAGGACCCATATGCTGAACTGGGAGCTCCCCCAGTTCAGTTCTCTCTCTGTCTCTGTCAAAAATAAATAAACAAATAAAAATATATTAAAAAAGAATAAGTAAGGCAGCATTTACTTAAAAGCTGATACTCGTATTGCTGAATAAATGCTGATTTCCCACCTTCACCCCCATTGCCGCTTTCCACTCTTCTTTTTTCCTCCTTTCCTCCACTCCTTCTTTCTCCCTTTATCCTTAACAGGTACTCTGACAAATGCAAAGAAGTTCAGCAAAAGCCCCAAGAAAGTTCATCTCCAATCAGGCTTCAGTTTTCACATCTGTAAAATGTGAAGGTGGGGGAGAGGGTTTCTGAGACTCGTGCTCCCCAACCTATTTCTCTTAAGTTGATACATATTCAACACAAAACAGCTAAGCTCTCCTCCTCCAGTCTGAGCTGTAGAGAAGCACAGAGGGACATTTCCTGTCCTCAAGTAGCTTATAGAAAACTGTAACTGAAGATCCAGGGAGAACCCCACAGTCAGCATAACATTACAGACACATTTTCAAGAGTGCAGAAGTCAAGTATAAAAAGGGGTGCAATAGTCACGTCAGGGTCCAGCCACAAGATGGCCAGAGGAAGAAAACCCAAGAAGTGCTGTAGTTCTCCTTGTCTGATTAAAAACAAGACAAAAAAAAAAAAAAAAAAAAATGTGAAAAGGAAGTAGAAGTTCGCCAGTCAGCACAAACCGTTTCTGGGCAGCACATTTTGTGACGAGAATCTATTGCATACCACCTCCTCCTACATCTATTCAGTCCTCAGGGTCTGGTGATTATTAAGCCTGGTAGGAAAAAAATATAAAATCATATCACTCTGAAAACCAAAGGGAGAAAATGAAAAGAGGAAAGGAGGAAGAAAGGAAGGAAACTACCTTTGGTTAGCACTTCTGTGCTCTAAGTCCCATACCAGGTCTCTACATTTATTCCATGAGTGAAAAAAGGGAGAGGAGGGGAGGAAAGGAAGAGCAAAGAAGGAAAATGAGGGGAGAAAAGGGAGCCTGGGAGGGGAAGGGAGGAGGAGGATGCAGAAGAGGAGGGAGGGAGTGAGTTCAGAGGAAGGGTAGAAGAAAGGAAGAAACCTGGGAGGTAGATATTATCTTTTTATACATGAGGAAATAAAAGCCTAGAGATGGCCTGCCTTGCCCATGGCATCGCAGTAATAAGAAGCAGGACCAGGGCTGAATGCCAGCCATACCTGACTGCAGAGCTCATCCTCCTTTCAGGATGTCCTGACCCCCAAGGCAGAGTCTATCTTATCCCCAGTGATGGCGTAAATGGTGAGGTATAGTCTGAGTAGGACTAGGAAGAACAGAGGCAAGAGCTCCTGTGGGTTCCCGTCAAATTCTACCTTTCCTCTAATCTATGCAAGATGAAATGCTATTCGCTGAATTCCCCGGAGCAAGTCACCTAACTTCCCTAGGCCTACAAGTGCCTTATCTATAGAATTCATCTGTAACATCATCATCATTTGATAAAGAAGACTGGATTAGCTAAACTCATGAGCACTCTTCCAGCTTGAAGTCCTTAGATTCTAAGCACTTATCGGAATTTCATAACCCGGAAAGGACTACAGAAATTAGTGTTTTTCATACTTGAGAAATGGCTAGATCCTTGTGGCAGAGATTTTCTTTTGATCCCTAATCTGTTCTCTTCATTTCCATAGAGATAGAAGTTTGAGTTAGTTATAAGACCACCCAGCTAAAGAGATTTTTTGGCCTTATTTGCAACTAGGTGTGGCCATATGATCAAATTATGGGTAATGAGATTTTTTTTAAAAAGTGATGTGTACAACTGTTTGCCCTTACACCAAAATGGTAGGCTTTTTCCCTTTCCTGGTAGATGGAATACAGACATGATGGCAGGAACTGCCATTTTGGATCACAAAATGGAAGGCACATGTTGAGGACTACAGAGCAACATGATAGAAAAAGTTGGGTCCTGATGCTTGTGGAGCTATCATTCTAGCCCTAGGCCACCCCTGGACTTCATATACAAAAGAGAAATAAATTCTTATCTTGGGGAAAGCCGGGACGGCTCAGCAGGTTGAGCGCTCGCTTTGAGGCTGCGAGGACCGAGGATCGAATCCTGGCTCCGGCCCAGGCGGACCCACATGCTGAACTGGGGTGTTCCCACAGTTCGGTTCTCTAGCTGTCTCTGTCTCTGTCTCTATCTGTCAAAAGTAAAATAGAAATAAATATGCACTGAAGATAAAATAATTACTCTCTATAAATATAAAAAAAGATATAAAAAAAAAAAAGAAATTCTTATCTTGTTTATACCAAATAACATTCCTTGAAAAATATTTATACATTTTCCAATTTTGGAAACACACTACCTGGAAAGTGAAATGGGATCTATTTTAAATATTTTTATGGTGCTACCATAGTCATAATACACATTCAAATGGGACCATTGAAATTTCATGTCTACACAAGAAAATTGGGGTGGGGGGCGTGAAGAAGGAGGAAGGGTCATCTAGATAATCCAGATTATGTTATATTGGATAGAGCGAGCATTAGATAATCATTTCAATGTATACAGAAAATTGTAAAGACCATCACAAAACTTTTCAATTGTCCTCAACCCTATCCTGAGCTCAGGGTCCAGAGGAGCCCGATTAAAAAAAAACAGAAGGCTCCAATCCAATCATTTCGACCTAAACGCCACTATGACTTCGGGGAGTAGCAGAAATCCTGAGAGGCTGAGGCAGGATAAGATCAAGTCAAAGCAGAAGTCCAGGCCCCAACTTTTGTCTCAACCATAGCACCACTGCTTTTATCTGCTTTGTACTCCAAAATTCTTTAGAAAGTTTAAAAGGTTCTGTTGGGGAAGCCAGGATGGCTCAGTGGGTTAAGCACTCGCTTTGAAGCCCTGGAGACTGAGGATCAAATCCCAACCCCGGCCTGTGCAAACCCACATGCTGAACTGGGGTGTGCTTCCCGAATGCGATGAGGCCTCCAGTTCAGTTCTAGATAGATAGATAGATGATAGATAGATAGATAGATAGATAGATAGATAGATAGATAGATAGATAAATAAAAGGCTCTGTTGTTCAAGTTTGAATAAATCCAGCTTCTTGGTTAACAGAGAAAGAAACTACCGGTAGTATAGAAAAGGGAAGTAACATGCCCACAGCCACACAGTGAGGAAGAGGCTAAATTCCCAGGCCTAGAAGCCAGCCTCTGCCACCTGCATCAGACCTGCTAATCAGGCTGCATAGCTTCTAAGCTGTAGACCACCTGGTCAGGCCTCCTGGAGTCCCTCAGCCCTCTCTTACCCCAGAAACAGAGCTTCCCTTTTGCTCATGATTTTACGTGACTCTTGTCTTCACTGGTGTTTCAACCAGAAGAGAAAAAGCCTTGGACCCCAACAGGCACCATTGCCTAAGGATGAGTCGGCGAATTCCTATACAGGTCCTAGGGAATCACAGGCCATCCAGCCTACTGAGCCAACCGGGAGAGGCATGGGTTTCTTTCTTGGGCAGGATGGGCCTTGACAGCAGAGCAAGGGCAAGTGTCAATTCCTGTATCACATGATCATAACCAAAGGTCTCTTCTTCCCCAAAGACAGGATCAGGTAGTGTCGGGTGTCAGGAACAGATCCCCAAATTCTTCGACATGAGTGTTGGTCACTCAGATGAAGATCAAAAGTGATTATTTAGGGATGCTGGGATAGCTCAGCTGTTGAACACTTGCCTCACAATCGTGAGGTCCAGGGTTCGATTCCCAGCCCTGGCCTATGCAAACCTATATGTTGAACTCTGGTGCAACTGGTAACCGCCAGGGTGGCTCAGTGACAGAGGTTCTTGGCTTTCATGTGGGAGGCCCCCAGTTTGGTTACAGCACCATGTGGCCCCACATCTACCCATGTGGAATGAAGCCATGTCACAACTAATGATTCACAACTATGGAGACTGCTCTGGGCGCTCCTCCCTTCTCTCTCACCTTCTCTCAAACAATAAATCTTTAAAAGTGATTATTCATAGGAATGATCCGGAAATTCCCAGTTCTTAAAGGGATTTTACACATATTATTTCATCTGGGGGCTCATGCATTGCTAGAGGGAGGGAGGGACAGAAATCAATGCCCCCTTAACAGATACTGGAGGCCCATCAGGATCTCCAAACTTGGAATGACGCCCACTAAATATCTGCTTAATAAGTAACAAACGACCTTGGCCTATCATTCCAACCTCATCGCTCTTCCATTCCCCCAGGATACTACTCACTCTAGTCACATTGAACCACAGGCAGATCCGCACATGAAGGACATTCTTTCCCAAGCCCTCAGGTTTTTACCCGCTCCTTCCTCAGCCTGAAGTGGACCCCTCCGCCTTTGCCTTCCCCTGGACCTTCATGTCTCAATCTTGACTTTCAGGCGGCTGTGTCTGAATATGCAGGTTACTCATCAGGCCAGAGATCAGCCCAGGGGCAAGTAGGAGCACACACATCTGCTTGGGCTCTACCTGCAGTTGTCCATCCTGGTGTGGGTCTGCATTTGCCCAGTAAAAGGGGTGCTTCCCCCCCACCCCCAAAGTTTCACAAAGATTCCCTAAGAGCTAACTGTAGACATCAGTTCCTTCAGGGAGCCTCTGCCGACACCCCAGCGTGGTTTAGAATCAACTCATAATCTGTTTTTGCTTATTTCCCCCTCAGGGCTGTGAGTTCTGCTGCTGCAGCTGACTGGTTAGAAGTTCTCACCCATTAAGACTGAATCAGAGGGATGCTGGCGGATTAAGTGCTCATCTTGCAGTCCCAGGGTCCAAGGATCAAGTCCCAGGCTGGGGCCCCTATGCTGAGCTGGGGTGTGCTTCCCATGTGCTGAGGCCCCCAGTTCAGTTCTCACCAGAGTGAGCTTCCCATATGGGAGGCCCCCCAGTTGGACCCCCGGATCAAAGGGGCGTGCCTCCCATGTAGGGGTACCACTGGCCTGGTTTCCGCCCTGCGCAGCCCCCTGTCCACCTGTGTGGAAAGAAACCATGTCGAAAATTGATGATGTACAACAATGGAGACTGCTTGGGCCTTCCCCCTTCTCTCTGTCTCTCTCTCTGTTTCTCTCAAAAACAAAATAAATCTTAAAAAAAAAAAAAGACTGAGTCAGGCTCACATTAGGGGTTCAAGAAATGTTTATTGAATGAATGAATGAATGAATACTGAGTCCTAGAGAGGTGAATTGCCTTTTCCAGGGTCCCACGACCAGTAACTGCCAGAGCTGGCTGGAACTCCCTCGCAGTTCAGACCTTCCTTCCATAATAGAAATCCTCCTTCCAAATATCTCTTCTGGAAGCCAAGCCCTGAGGGACACCTAGTTAGCAGTGAAGCCAAGCCAGGTAAACTTACCGGTAACTAATTGTGAGCACTCTCGTGGATCTTATTCACTTGGTCAGGGAGGGTTACTGTCAAACAGAAATATTTGAGGAGACTCATTTTTCTACCCCCGATTCATAATTTTGTCTACTCGTCACTCTTCACCCAGATCTAAGAGGTGCTGACGAAGTTCCAGCAGGCCCCAGGCCTCCAGCGCTGGCTGTCCTGAGCAGGCTGTGCCCCTCTGACTCGCATCCTGCAAACCAAACCAGTTGCTTTACCAAGTGGCTTCCCTAAAGGTCCTGGAGCTAAAAGCATCTCACGCTCTGGTCTTCTGGGATGTGATCCGAGCCCCGATGACATGGTAATAACAGGAGAGTGGGGAGGAACGCAGAAAACTGCCACATTGGCAGCCGGGAGACCCCGGTCCCCATCCTGTTTGGGCAGATCATTCCTCCTTGGAAAAGTGAGATAGCACAATACAACCGCACCAGGAGGAGAGCTACTTTGCCTGCAGAGGTCAACACTCATTCCCAGGGCAGAGCTGTCTGAAGGATTTAAGACTGCCAAGAAGAGGGCTGTGATTGCTTTTCCGTGCAAGCTGAGAGCCCAGGCAGTACCCAATGCCTGCTCTGCGGCTATCACTCTGCGACCTTGGGCAAGTCACTGAACATCTCTGAGCCACCTCTCAGTAAGGGGAATAAAACTTAAGTTGTGAGGGTTTTCCTTACCTACCTATCACTATTACAGCAGGGGAGGGAAGAGCCAGGCACTAGGCTCCGACTTGCCATGGATCTTGGGTAAATGACGTCTCTCAGTCTCAATTCCTGCCTCTGTAAAATACTGTCTACCTCGTGGAGTTGTCACAAGTAAAAGAAATGAAAATATAATTCCCTTGTCTGAAAAAGGGGAGACAGACATATCAACATCACAGGGTTGTAAGGATTCAATGCAGAAATAGCCAAGTGCTGGAACAGGAGAATTAGAGTCACTAGAAAGGGATGGAAGCTGCCTCTCTGTCCAGAAACGTTCAGAATGTGGCCCAGAAGCACAAAATTAAATGTCGGTGGACCACACGCTGTGCCCGGAGCTGGTTGGGAATCCAAATCCTCCGGCCGCCAGGCCTCCCCACAGCACAAACGACCGCCACAAAGGGTTAATGTTCATCCGCCCTTCTGACCCCGTTCCTTTCAAAACAAGGACGGGCTGGAAGGCCAGGGCTGCGCCCACTGGGCCCGCGCCTGCTCCGCCCTCCCACGAGGAGGTTGCTGCTGGGGGCGGGGAGCCAGACAACACCCTGTCGCTGTGCTCTCACCGCCCACACGCTCCCAGCCCACCGCGCAGCCCCTGAAGCCTGCTGCACTTGCCTTCTAAGACCAGGCCGGCGACGAAAGCCAGCGGATTAGGTCCCAGGCGGCCAACTGCGACCCGGGACCCGCGCCTCGCAGCCACCGGACACCTGGGCGGGCCGGGGTCGGAGAAGCCCCGGCCGCCGAGGAAGCCACAAAGGCCGCCCTCCTCGTGGTGCCCCGGCCCCGGCCCGCGAATGCCAGGCCCCGCCCACGAGCGGAGCTGCCCATCAGCGCTCGCTCCTCCCTCCTGCAACCGGAACGGACGGCCCGAGCGGCAGGGGCGGGGGGAGTGCCGGACCGACACAAATGCCGCCGCGGCTTCCCCGGAAACCGAGCGAGCGGCCACGCGGGCCGCGCAGGTGCCGCCGGGACTGCGGGAAGACACCGACTCATTTCCTCCGAAAAGCGGCAGGGTGGTCCACCCCCGGAAACGACGGCAGACGCTGTTACGGAGGAGAAGCGTTGGAGAGGTAGAAAGTGCCCTTGGAATTAAAAGAAAAAAAAAAAAAATGACGGCTGAAACGTGAAACATAAAAGTCAATACCCCAAACGCAGCAGCGAGCCAACCGATGGGGATTGAGTGAGCATGAGTTCCATCGCCCACTCCCATGACGCTTCTCTCCCGCAGCTTCCCGCGCAGGCGCCATCACTTGAATTGGTCTGTCCCCTGCCAGGCTGGCCTGCCCATCCCGTACGCACGCGTCAAACCCCAAGCTGGTGAAACCAGCTGCCCTGTGCCCAGAGCAGCACAGCGCCTGGCGGGCTGGGCTGTCAAGTCGTGAAACCAAGCCCAAGACCTGCTACCTCTCCCGAGCTGATTCTGCCCCATTCCTCTAAAAGTCCATTTTACGTCTTCTGTCTTGTCAGCCTCAACACCTCCTCCCCCACCCCTGCAGCTGCTTGTATTTTATTGAGGAAACTGACAGACCAGAACTTCCTCGTGCCCCCAACTATACACCCCCCTCCCTCCACTTCTACCCGCCTCCCCGCCCCCCACGCTTGGCCGTCCTCTCGGCCTGTCTTCCCTCGAATCGCAGAGTCGGTCTGTCTTGCCCATCACAGGCCTCGCTCCACGGGTACTCCATGCCCCCACCCTTCACCGCCCCAGCACACCCCACACTCACACCTCACCTGTCCCATCACCTTTCCCCGCTTGTCTAGCTCATTGTCCTCAGCACATAAGCGTTCTCTGATTTCTCCCAAGTCTAAAAACGAGCAAACCAAAAGCAAACATCTCTTGGGTCCCTATCTTCCTCTAGCTGCCTACCCGATTCTCAGCACCCCTCCACAGTACAGCTCATCAGCCAGTTTGAAGCCAGTAGTCTTCAAACTGGTTTGGCCCACCAACCCACAAAGGATTTTGAAAACTGTGTATTCTAACACATTTATAGACTGACATCTAAATGAGTTTTGTTATAGGAATGTGACTCATTCTTTGAACTCCTTCTAAGTTATATTCCAAAAACCACATAGTGAGCTATCATCAAAAACGTATTTCAAGAAAATATAGCATCTAATCACTAATAAATTAGGAACTCCTACGGCATGTGAATTGTGAAGTACCTCTTAGACATTCAAGCAGAGATATTGAGGGACTTCATCTTCTGTCTCCTATGGCAGGAACAGTGGTGCCCCAGGGAAGGATCAGGATGTGACAGGTGGCTGCAGAGGCTGCCCCTGCCCCTGCCCCTGCCCCTGCCCCTGCCCCTGGCCACCAGTGAAATGGGAAGAGTGCTGCCCTGTAGTCAAAAGACTTGGGTTCTAATCACAGGACCAGCCCTGCTGGTAGTGTGACCTTGTACAAGTTATAAAAACCTCTCTGAACATCAGTTTCCCTTTCTCCTTTTATGCTGGTCCACAGAATATGAAGGCAGGGGGAACTCTGACTGGGAACACAGACTTTCTGAGTTCTTTAACTTCTTAGGAGAACTAAATAACACAGATCCAGGCAGCTGAATCAGCAATCAAGCACGCTGAATTTTATTATTTTTTTAACTTTGAAAGATAGTAGAATACGTGTAATATAAAATGTATTATCTTAACCATTTTAAGTGTACAGTTCAGTGTTAAGTATATTCATACTGTTGTACAAGTAATTACCAGAACTTTGTCTTTTTGCAAAACTGAAACCTGTATCAATTAAATAACATTTTCGCATTTCCTTCTCACCATAGTCCCTGGCAACTACCATTTTACACTCTGTTTCTGTTACTTAGACTATTGTAGACACCTCATATAATTGAAATTATACAGTTTTTGTCTTTTTGTGACTAGCTTAGTTCATTTAGCATAATGTCCTCAAGTTTCATCGATGTTGTAATATGTGTCAAAATTTCCTTTGTGTTAGGCTAACTAATATTCAAGTGTAGATATATGCATACTGAATCCAAATTTTATTTCACAATGAGATGAAATTTTTGTTTGTTCAAAAAATGTTTATTGAGCTCCTATTGTGGTGTGTATATACATCTGTATATGACACTCAATGTGCTGAACAAATATAAAGTTCACAGTCTGGTTTAGATTTTAAAGTGAACCCATTCTCCTATCCTATTTTTTTTTTTTTCATCTATCCATCAAACCTCCAGGTTAGGATATCAAGTTGGCACCACAATCCCAATATTCCAGTTTGGAGCCTGAGACTACCTAATTCTATCCTCCACTCAGACTACATTTCTAGATCTTTTCTTCCACCCACCCAAACCTCTGCCCCACCTTTATTTACTTCTTTATAATAGCTGCATAGGTGTCTGTATCTCTTATGAGATTGTCAACCTTAGTTCTGTATTCCCCAACACTTTTAACAAGATAGTGTCATATAGAAATGTATTGTAATGTTTACTCCAAAGCTGGAAAATTCCTTATTTCTTTGTCCAAAATTATTCTAATAATTCAAAACTTATTCTTTGCCAACTACTTGCCAGTCTCTGTTCTAGGAGATGGGATGTTACAAAGAAAGACAAGCTTGATCCATATTCTCATGAAATGTTCTGATTGGGATGTGGGAGATGAATCATGAGTAAAACACCAGACAGCAATGAAGGTAGGGTGCTGGAGTAGCAAGGGCCTGGGTTTAGACTGATTTCTACTGGAAGGTCAGGGACGTCCTTTCTGCAGAAGTGTTAGTTGAGCAGAGATCTGTAAAACAAGAAGGAGCCAAGCAGGGGAAGGTCACAGGGAAGGGCATTCAAGGAAGGGAACAGAAAGTAGAGATCTTGAAGCAAGAAGTTACACTGATGTAGGCTAAAGTCATACTGTCCCTACTGTAGAAATAAGACATCCAAATCGAAAACAGAGGCAGTGATTTGTCCACCTCTACAGAAGTAGTAGCTCGAGCAGGAGTTGAGTACAGTTAGAAAGTAATCATATTTAAGGGGTTTGCAGACATTTTATCAGAGCAATTCAATCCTCTAAGCTATAGAAAAGAAATAGCCTGGTTGAACTTGATCCAAAAACAAAAACCACTTTTCTCATTCCACATTCCCCCACCGGGCCATCTATCTCATCCAATTCTCATGGCTTTCTTCACCTTCACCATGTTCAGGCAGTTGACTCCTATAAGTCTATCTTCAGCCCAGATGTCTATTCTGAGCTACAGATTCTAGCCCTGAACTGGAATGTTTTCTACGTTGCTGTATGTCAAAAACCAAAGCATTGTCTGGCACATGGCAGCCACCCAACAAATACTTATTGAATGAGTGAATGAATGAATGAATGAACTGCAGGCCTGTTTATGCAACTATTTACTGGACATGTTTACCTTAACATTCCACAAACACCTGAAGTTCAATATGTCCAACCAACCTCAACTCCTCATTTCTACTACTCTGTCTTCCAAACTGCCCTTTCCCTGATCTCTCTCTCTCTCTCTCTCTCTCTCTCTCTCTCTCTCTCTCTCTCTCTCTCCAACAAGTCAGAAACTTGGGCATTGTTTGGTTTCTTCTCTTTTTTACCTATATTTAAAAGGCAATGAAGTCTTCCCAATTCTAACTCTTTGTATTTCTAGAACTTGTCTCTGTATTTACACCCCTTCCAGGTATGCCTTGGCTAAAACTCTTATCACTTCTCTCCTGAATTATTATAAAGTCAACTAATTCCTCATTTCTTCCTGTCTGCCCTACATAAACTTGTATTCTGTACAACGCCTAAAAGAATGATAATTTTAAAAATATTTTTAAATTGTAAAACCTACATGTTCGTTTTAAACATATGGAAAGTACAGTGTTCCCTCGCCACTTCGCGCTTCATGTTTTGCGGCTTCAGTGCTTCATGGGTTTTTCCAAAACATTCATCAAAAAATAAAAATGAGAAAATACAACCACGTCGGCAGCCACATGGCGGAAAGGAGCGTTGTTTCATGTGGATGCGCGAGAGAGAAGGATCCCTGCCTGTCAAACAAAGAGCTGAGCTGACTCAGAGTCCATCCCATGGGCTCTCATAAAGGCGCGTGATGGGTTTCCGGTGCCACATCGACCCATGAGAAAATTCCTAGGGGCAAATCCTACTTCGCGGTTTCTCAGCTTTCGCGGAAGGTTCTGGTCCCCATTAACCGCGAAAAAACGAGGGATCGCTATATAGAAAAACTTCAAAAACAGAACAGAAATCACCAATAATCCCACTATGCAAAGGTAAATATAGTGTTTTGTTTTGTTTTGTTTTGGTATAGTTCCTTCCAATAGTTTTGCTGTGCATTTATTTATTTGTTTGTTTGTTTGCTTATTTATTTATTTAAAACCATAACCAGAATCATTGTATTTAAGCTTTGAATTTTTCTTTTTGGGTTGACATTTTATTATAAATGCCTTCCTATACTTTTAAATATTGTTGGATATATTTGAATGCTTTTAAATATTACATCAATTGGATGTATCATAATTTATGTAATCATTTTTTAAAATTTATTTTATTGTTTTGAGAAAAGGTGAGAGAGAGAGAAGTGGAGAGGGCCCAGAGCAGTCCCCACAGCTGTACATCATTAGTTGTGACATGGTTTCACTCCATGCAGGTGATGTGGGGCCGAATAGGGCAGGAACCAAACCAAGGGCTTCCTGCATGAGAGGCAAGAACCTTCACCATCATCCTGGTGGTTACCAGTTGCGCTGCAGTTCAGCATATGGGTTCTGCACAGGCCGGGGCCAGGACTTGATCCCGGGACCTCCTGGTTGCAAGGCATGTGCTCAACCTGCTGAGCTATCCCAATGTCCCTGTGAAATCATTTTTATTTTCCAATTATTTAACATTTATTCTTTTTTTAAAAAAAGATTAATTTTATTGTTTGAGAGAAGGTGGGGCTGGTCCAGAGCAGTCGCTATAGTTGTGTATCATCAGTTGTGACATAGTTTCATTTCACACAGGTGAATGTGGGGCTGGGCTGGGTGGGAACCAAACCGGGGCCTCCCGCATGGGAAGCGAGAGCCTTTACCGCCAAGCCAGTGGTTGGTTACCAGTTGCACTGCAGTTCAGCATGTGGGTTTATATGAGCCAGGGCCATGGCTGAGTTCAGGATTCGATCCTCAGACCTCGTGGTTGCAAGGCAAGCACTCAACCCATTGAGCTCTCCCGGCATCCTCTTATTTAACATTTAGACTGTCTCTAATTTTATTGTTAAAGAAAAGCTTCCAATAAACATACATTCTTTACCTAAATTTTTGTCTTTATTTATAATTATTTGTTTATGATAAATTCCTACAAGTAAAATTATTAGATCAAATTATATGAAGATGCTTAAGGCTCTTGACACCTTTATCAAGTTGCCTCAGAGTAACTTTTAAAGGATGCAAATCTTACATTATTCTCAGCTCATTAAATATTATATGTCAGACCTTTGAACATGGTTGTGTTCTTTGTCTGAAACACCATGATCCCTTTTCTTCACCTAGCCATTTGTTGCTTCAAATTTTAGCATTAAGCATCATCTACATAAGACATAATAAAACATCTTCCATTTAAATGCTCACAGTGAGTCAGACGTATGTTAAAAACGGATTCCATTTACTCATGACAACTATGCTGCATAGGTATGCTATCTCCACGTCCAACCAAAGAAACAGGCTGTGAGTGAGTGGCTTATGAAGTTGAGTGGCTGAGATTTAAAACCCAGTCTGCCTGACTGTAAGCCCACGTTCTTGGTCAGTATGTGTATGATTTGCTCACTGGTCATCCTGTCATTTAGTCCTCTTCTCTGGGTTTCCATAGTACTCTGGGCTTCCCTCTGACTTTCTATCTGTCTATATATCAAGCTTCCTTATTAGACCGTAAATTTCTTGAAGTCAGGAACGATGTCTAAATTACAGTGTAGGAGCTCAGTGAATATTCATTGAATAAATGATGAATGAATAAACAAACACTGGTTGTAGTCTTTTAGCTTTGACCTCGGTTTTCCTTAGTTTGCTGTCACTGATGATGACTTTATGAGTTTGTCGCCTTGGAGGTCACCACTCATTTCCTCTGATGTCTTGATTCATGCTGAGGTCCTCAGACTGGACTGTGGTGACATCGGAGTCATGGAAATCCTCTGCCTATAACAGTGGACCACCAGCCATCGAGCAGAGAAAGAAGGATGTTGAGTGAATGGCTGGTGGAAAGTTTTTGTTTGCCCACACACGCCGGAGTAGAGAGGAAAGGAAACACAGAAATAGAAGGGAAAGGCTTAATGGGAGGGAAAGAAGCCCCTGTGTGAGGCAGGAACTGGCCTCAATGGATTAAGAAGAAAAGGAAAAGGAAAAACGTGGCACATAAGCTTCAATTGGAATTACAAGTAAAAAGATCAGTTCCACAGGAATCACTGCCCACGGGGGCTGTCCTACTGATGTCAAAACTCATTCTGCCCCTCCTCCTAATGCTCTGAACCCAAGAGTGTTTTGTTGTTTACTGAGGTACAATGGATTCCACTCCCCATAAAAGGCACCTTCCATGGGGACTGTTTCTGAGAGCTGCTTGGACCACATATTCCAGTTTGGTTACCAAAGTTGCAATTATCCTTTATTTCTCTTCTCCACTGTCACCACAAACATCATAGCATCTCCACAAATGCCACCTAAGGGTTTGTGTCACACCCTCAGAAGAAAGGAGCCTGAATGTGTACATACATGCATATACTTGAACACATACAAACTTGCATGCATATGCAGATACACAATCATGTATTTGCAAATACATATACATACTTGTACATATAATTACACACACAGACACTTTCATGTATATGAACTAAGGGATGCATTCTCTAGGCATTTATTCAATCAAAGTATATATATTGAGTGCCTACTCTGTGCTGGCCACTGTGCTTCATCCTAAAGAAATGAGTGAAGGATAAGACATTGTCAATGCCATCAAGAAGTTCACAGCCTGGAGAAGCCGGGATGGCTCAGTGGGTTAAGTGCTCACTTTGCAGTGCTGGGGACCGGGGATCGAATCCCAGCCCCGGCCCATGCGGACCCATATGCTGAACTGGGAGCTCCCCCAGTTCAGTTCTCTCTCTGTCTCTGTATCTCTCTCTCTCTCTCTCTCTCTCTCTCTGTGTCAAAAATAAATAAATAAATAAATAAAAATTTAAAGAAAACACAGTTCACAGTCAATAACAGATAGATAAACATCTACGGTAGTCAATCACACAGCAAGAAGACTGTGGAAGGCCAACAATGCCATCCAACCCAACCTCTGGCCTCAGTCTTTCCAGGGAAGATGGAGGCAGATCTAATCCTTGAAGATGACTCGGAAAAAGTAGCCACATATGCAAAAGTAAAGTGTATGAGTTTGGGAGAATTGCAAGCAGTTCAGCATGATTGAATAGAGGATAGGGAGAAAGGTAAGTACATCAAAAGAAATTGGGGTAGAGAGATAGACAAGTCCCAGGTCATGAAAGGAACCCCATGCTGAAATTTTAAATCTAGCAGCAATGTGGCTTACTTAACTAATATAGAACTACCTCTCCCAGAAAATGTACATAGAAATACGAAATATCATATAACAGCTCCTTCCACTGAATAAAGTATAACAGTTCTCTTTCCTCATTAATACATAGACCATATCAGAAGAAGTTCCATATATATAAAACGAGGATATATCTATATATATATAACCATATATATAAAACCAGTTCCATATAAAACCAGGTAATACTTTCAGCCTGAAGTTGAAGTTGGAGAGGTATGTAAAGGGCAAATCAAGCAGTCTTATATATATCTAAGAAGTCTAAATTATCTTCTGAAATCCTTCTTTAGAGAGTTTAAAAAGAGAATTCCATGATTAGAGTTGCATAGAGCAGGGCCTAGGAAGCCTGTGGGACTCTTTCCTGGCAGGAGCAAACACAAAACTGCTTTTAAAAGACTGCCACAGAAAACACAAGCCCTGCTGTAGATAAGCTCACAATCAAAAATGATTAACTACTCAAGTTCAACCTAATTAGTATCCAAAATGCAAATTAAAACCCAAAGGGATTTTGCTTATTTACATTTACTTTAACATAAATTGAAATTAAAAATAAGAATAAATACCATGCAAAAGATTTTGTTTCATGAGCACAAGAGTCACATATGATTACAAATTGTGCTTTGGAAAGCTCTATTTGGCACCTGTGTGGAGGAATTCTTAGAAGAAGGTAGAGGGAAGCAGGAATACCTGGTAAAGAGGCTATTGCACTAGGCCTGGAGTAAGAAAAAAAGTACTGTATTTTTCCATATATATAAGACAATAGTTTTGACTAAAATTTTTAGACCAAAAATTAGGGGTCATCTTATACGTGAGAGTAACCATGTATTGATTTGTTAATGCTGGGTTAGAAAAGTAGAAGTTGTCTTACATATGGTGGCATCTTATACACGAAAAAATATGATAATGCTAAGAAATTAATTAGGCCTGACCTAAATTAGTGGCCAAGGAGTAAAGGAAAGAGATGGATTTGAAAGCTATTTAGGAGGTAAAATTGCCAATATACTGTTCATCATTTTCTTTTTCCTATGATTGTCTGCACTCAAGTGTTTCTGAAAACTGCACAGGGCTGTTAAATAATTGTCATCATTAGAAAAATTCATGCAGGGGAAGCCGGGATGGCTCAGTGGGTTAAGCGCTCACTTTGCAGCGCCAGGGACTGGGGATCAAATCCCGGCCCTGGTCCATGCGGAACCATACTGAACTGGGAGCTCCCCCAGTTCAGTTCTCTCTCTGTCTCTGTATCTCTCTCTCTCTGTGTCAAAAATAAATAAATAAATAAAAATATATTAAAAAAAAATTCATGCAGAAGCTGGCCTTTTTTATTCAGAGTTGGATGTCTTAGGTTACACAGGAGAGGTGGGGTCCACATGAAGTACATCAAAATCTTTCTTTTTTTTTTTTAATATATTTTTATTTATTTATTTATTTTTGACAGAGAGATACAGAGACAGAGAGAGAACTGAACTGGGGGAGCTCCCAGTTCAGCATACGGTTCCGCACAGGCCGGGGCCGGGATTCGATCCTCGGTCCCTGGCACTGCAAAGTGAGCGCCTAACCCACTGAGCCATCCCGGCTTCCCCTCAAAATCTTTCTGATTCGTTCCATGTTTGCTCCAATCGCACTTCATATGGGTCCCTCCTTCACTTGACACACAACCATAATTTACACTCATTTGTCTCTTCTAGACCTACATTTGGCAGGGCTCTTTCCATTCATTTTGTAGGTGAGAGTAATGGTATAAATAGGCTTTGCCCTCAGGTAGAACTCAGAGAAACCACCCTCAGATGAGATGGGTCTTCCTGCTTAAATCTCTGTTTTCTATTTTCTTCGTAACATTTGTCTTAGTTTCTAATTACATATTTGTGATTGAGTTTTTGTATTCTCCTCTAGCCTATAAGCGCCTTGAAGCTGAGATCTCATTTTTTATTTACTTTTTAAACATTTTTTTTGTTTGAGAGAAGGTGTGTGAGAGAGAGAGAGAGAGAGAGAGAGAGAGAGAGAGAGAGAGAGAGAGAGAGAGAGAGATACAGGA
>PVKE010015854.1:0-32818 GCA_004027555.1 Craseonycteris thonglongyai
GGGGAGCTCCCAGTTCAGCATATGGTTCCGCATGGGCTGGGGCCGGGATTCGATCCCTGGTCCCTGGTGCTGCAAAGTGAGCGTTTAACCCACTGAGCCATCCCGGCTTCCCCAAGTCCACTGTTTTGTGTGGCATGTGCTTGTCAAATATTCCCTTCCCATCTGTTTAGTTGTCTTTCTATTCTCTTCCGTGGGCTTTCACAGGGCAAACATTCTTTATTTTAAATTTCATGAAGGCCAATATATCATTTTATTTTATTTTCTAAGTTCTCTATTTTGGTGTCAAGTCCAAGAATTCTTTGACTTTGCTATATTTTCTATTAAACATTTTATAGTTTTAATTTTGTATTTAAGTCCATGATCCATTTAGAGTTTAACTTTTATACGATGTGTAAGACTTAAGACTCTTTTCTTTTGCGTATGGATTCCAACTCTTCCAGCATAATTTGATAAAATGTCTGTCCACATTCTATTAAGTTGTTTTAGTACATTTGTCAGAAGGGAATCGGGCATATTTGTATAGGTCTATGCATTAGTTTCAAAATTTTGCTGAATCTAATTACCACAAATTTAGTGACTTAAAACAACACAAATTTACCATCATATAGTTCTTACAGTTCTGTAGGTCACTATTCCAACATGGGTCTTGGGAGAATAGGCTAAAATCAAGGCATTGGTAAGGCTACATTTCTGCTAGAGGCTGCAGTTTCCTTGCCATTTCTAGCTTCAGCAAGCAACCTCTGTTCTTTGACTCATGGCCCCTTTCATCTTCAAAGCCAGCAAGAGGGCATCTTCAAGTCTCTCTCTTACTCTGACAACTCAGGCCTCTTTTTTAGGGAGATCTCTATAAAACATTGATATTCACAGATTCTGAGCATTAGGATGTGAACATCTGTGGGTGGTCGTTACTCTGCCTGACTCATCTGCCCTCTGATGTACTATGATTCACAATTATTGGGGAGAGTTAAATATGTCTGAGTTCCATAGGGGAAAAGAAAAGTCAACAAATGAAGACACCAGCAGAACTGAACCCAATTTCTTGTATCAGAATCTGCTTTTGGGGAAGCCCATATGGCTCCATGGGTTAAGTGCTCGCTTTGCAGCCCCAGGGACCAACGATCAAGTTCCATCCCCGGCCCATGTGGAGCCATAGGCTGAACTGGGATGTGCTTCCCATGTGGGAGGCCCCCAGTTCAGTTCTTGCTTCCCCACCGCCAGTTTGGTCCCTGGCTTGAGGGGCATGCCTCCCATGCAGGAGGCCCCCAGCCCAGTTCCTGTTCTGCGCCAACCCATGTCCACGTTGTGTGGAGTGAAACTGTGTCACAACTAAGAATGTACAACTATGGAGACAGCTCTGGGCCCTCCTCCTTCTCTCTGTCTCTGTCTATCTGTGTCAAAAACAATAAGGGTAAACCTTTTTTTTTTTTTTTAATCTGTATGATTTTTTATTGCTGTATAACAAATTGCTGCACATATAGCAACTTAAGACCTTACTTAATTATTACGTATTTCACGGTTTCTTCATAGGACGTCCATCATATTCAGAAGTCCCACTGTCCCTTTAGTAAAGGCTTATAGGAAGGTGTGAATATGATGGGGCGGGACTCCTGGGGGGTTGTCCTGAAGTCCTGCCTCTCACAGTGTGCAGTTCACACTGAACAGAGAAACGAGCCCACAAGAAAGTGTGTGTTCAGTAAAAGACTAGAGGCTGTTTTTTTTGTTTGTTTGTTTTTTATTGTTAAATTTATTAGGGTGACATTAATTGATATCAATTACATTGTTTCCAGGTGTACAATCTACATTACATTGTCTATACATCGCATTATGTGCTCACCACCCAGAATCAGCTCACTTTCCATCAGCATGTGTTTGATTCCCCCTCCCTACTCCCCCCCACCCATCTCTCCCTCCCCCCTCCCCCCTTACCCTCAGGTAACCACTAAACTATTGACTGTGTTCATGTGTTTCTTTGTTCCTTTCAGTTTTATATTCCACCTATAAGTGAGGTCATAGGTTTCCTGATTCTTTCATTCTGACTTATTTCGCTTAATAAGATGGTTTCAAGGTCCATCCGTGTTGTCACAAATGGCTGTATTTCATCTTTTCTTATGGCTGAGTAGTATTTCATTGTGTAAATGGACCACACCTTCTCTATCCAGTCATCTATCAGAGGACACTTTGCTTGATTCCACGACTTGGTTACCGTGCACAGTGATGCGATGAATTGGGGTACATATATCCTTGCAGATTAAGGTTTTCAGGTTTTTTGGGTAGATGTCCAGGAGAGGGATGGCTGGGTCATATGGCAATTCCCTTCCTAGTTTTTTTGAGGAATCTCCTTTGGGAACATAGCTTTAAGGAGCACCAGCTTTTACGGGACAGGCAGAGGAGACTTTGCAGGATTCCTTGAGGTCAGGAAACAAAACAAAGCAGTCAGGAGTGTCACAGTGGTAGCCTAAGAGGGAAAGCAGCATTTTATGGGGAAGCCAGGGGTAGGCCTTGTCCGTACATTCAGCTAGTATTGTCCTAAGGAGCAGTTACTGACCTAAGGGACCGTCATCTGAGGTCTTGGCAAGGTCACTTGCCTTGGAGCAGTGTTGGAGGGGCAGAAAGAAGCCAGATGAAAGACTGTGTGGCAAATTATGTGGAGACAAAAATGTGTGGTATGTTCAGATGAGAATTACTTACTAATAATAGTCTTTAAACTTTGAAATAATGGTTGTTTTTTTAATTATTATTTTTAAAGAATGAAACAGTATTTCTGCTGATTTTTTTTTTTTTTACCCAAACTAATCATGTCGCAAGTATATCTCTACTTTGTGAAATTTACAGAAAGTTACCTTGCACAACACTTTTCTGTAGTTCTTAATCAAGAGTAAGCCTTTGTTACAGAGGAAAAAACGGTTGCAAAAATCCTACAGTGTGATGATCAAAATATCTATGTAAAAGTAAAATACCCCCCCTCCCCACACACACACACACACAGACACATAGTACGCCATTGTCACATGGACAGTTTGCTTAAAAGCTGTGATTTCCCTGATAGTTTAAACAAATACCTTTGCTATCTGGGTGCGATTTTTTTTTTTTTTTTAATCTGCGTATCAGATAATTGGGATTGATAAGATTTATACCCTCAGGTTGGAATTTAATGTAAGAACAGTAATGATTTATATAAATTATATTTTCTCTTTATTCTAGCTACTTAAAGAGTTTAAAGATGAAGATTGGAACATGGGAAATATAGTGCACACGCTCACAAACAGACGCTACCTTGAAAAGTGCATAGCTTATGCAGAGAGCCATGATCAGGTGAATGGAAATGTTTGTAAATTCATCTCTCTCTCTCTCTCTCTCTCTCTCTCTCTCTCTCTCTCTCCATGCCTGTATTTATTAACATACTAAAAATTTATTTCTATAATTTAATCCAGTTGCTATAACTTATATCTACCCTCACTTATTTATATCTTTATATGAAAATTATTTATACTTGAAAAACCTTTTTAATTTACTCTGTGACTCTGTAAATTCCCGCTTCCAAGTGCAGTGCTATTTTTAACCTGCCAAACTCTAATTAATGGATAGTAAACGACAATTGCAAGTGGTATCTTATATGTTTTTCTTTGTTGTAATGACAGGCATATTGTTGCTGGTCCAGGTTCATTTAGTTTCCGTTTTGGGTTTCCTGCTAGACGTTTTCTCGTAGGCCTTTCGCCATTTTTTTCCTCCATCAGTAATACTTCCTGCTAATGGATCAACATGGGCCCCTCGGCTATAGTTTGTCTTCTCTAGCCGTCTGAGGTATTCTCCAAAGAGCGAATCTTATTTTGTTAGTCGAGATCTTTTGAGTTTGGCATGTCATTCAAGGCTGTGCATACCTGGCCTGATCCAAAGCTTCTACCTTCATTCTCCACTCACCTGTCAAGATGGTAAAATTCCCACCCACCCCTGCATAGGTCCCCTACATTCCAGACATGTAAATTTACATCCCCTCACACATACCTGCAAATGCCTGCTACACCTAGGAGCTTCTATAAAGGACCCAGGACCCTGGATCAATGTTATCAGCGCCCTGAAGCCTTTGTCTAGTTGTACACGGTAAGAATAGCTGCTACGTCCTCCATGTTCTAACCATGTTTTAGGCAGAAAAATTGTTTTTGTACTTTTGTATTTCTAGCCTCACTCCTGTGACTGCTCCAAGTAGTCACTCAACAAACTTAAACAGTTTGTGGGGAAAGACCTTTTAGTTACCAGTATTTAAGCTAGAATACTGCTGGTAAAGATAACGAACACAAAGTGTACTCTTTGTACATTAAAAATAAGACAGTGAAAGTTTTGAGTTATTTTCAGTATAGGGACTAAGAAAACTGAAGCTCCAACAATAAGCTTTTCTACTATGTCAGCAGAAACTAACCGTTTAAGGCAAACATATGATTTTTCAGGTGTCTCCTGTAATTACTAAGGAAGTGTAAGTAGATCAGAAGTGAGCGACTCAGGACCTTGAGCCAAATTCTGCCTCCTTCTTGGTTTTTCAAGTTAATTGGAACACAGCCATGCACATTCATTTTTATATTGTGTAGCACTGCTTTTGAGACAGGATGGCAGATTTAAATGGTTGAGACAGAGGAAGTGGCCCATAATGCCTAAAATGTGTACTATTTGGCATTCACAAAAATTTTCCTGACTCATGAACTAAACGTGTACTAAATTTTGCATCTTTCAAATCAGGACAGGGCTGTCTTTTCAACTTAAAGTGTCTGTAGAGCAGAATAGGGAAAAACCGGGACCAAATTACAACAGAATGATAAATGAATAATATTAATTTTCTTTTAATTAATTAGGATCTGGGGAACACTCACTGAAAACCTAACAGTATGAAAACTAAAATATATTCATAAGTTATGTCTTTCTATTGCAAATTCCTAGCAGTTGTAGCACATCTTAAGTTTCAATATATACTTATTTTATATTAATAAATGAAAGAATAAATCAATGGAGTCAAACAAATTGAAGATGAAGTTGATAGATTACTTTTATAATATTCCTCCCAAATGGAACATCATAAATTTACCAAGAATTATTTCAGACTTTCAAAGTTCAGATGATTTTGCCTTGTGTTAAAAATTGTCAGGAATGCACAAAAAGATGCAAGTAGCCTAGCTTTTTAAATTTTTTTCTAGTAACAAATGCACAAATAAATCTGATAAAATTATAAATATGTATATTTATAAAATGAATAATATACAAATATATACATCATAATAAAAATCTAATAGAAGTTATCAAAATAATTTTATAACAGAATAAAAGATTACAGAAGGGAATTGGGTTACATATAAAAATATAATTCAAAATTCTGAACAAGTGCAAAGGATAAATTGTTTAAGAAATATTTCTGTCTAGGGGAAGCTGAGATGGCTCCATGGGTTAAGCACTCATTTTGCAGCCTCGGGGACTGAGGATCGAATCCTGGCCCCATCCCGTGCAGACTCATATCCTGGGTCTGTGCTTCCCATGCGGAGGCCCCCAGTTCAGTTTTCGACTCCCCAGTTCAGCCCCTGCCTCAGAGGGGGTGTGCCTCCCATGCAGGGAACCCCCAGCCCAGTTCCCACCCTGCGAAGCCTCCACCCACCTGTGTGGAACAAAAAAAATGTTGAAAAATTGATGACATACAACTATGGAGACTACTCTGGGCCCTCCCCTTTTTCTCTGTCTGTCTCTGTCTCTGTCTGTCACTGTCAAAAAAATAAAATAAAATAAATCTTTATTGTATATGCATCATTTTTAAACTTTTTGTAGCAGTACAGCATATTTTCCAACTAAATTTATCTGGGACTCTAAGGTATACATCAGATTGAAGCTGCGTTTTATTGGTACATGTCTTAGTCTACTAGGGCTTTCATAACAGAACACCACAGACAAGGTGGCTTAAAACACAGATTTATGTCCTGTAGTTCTGGAGGCTGAAAGTGCAAGACCAGTGAGTCAACAGGTTTAGTTGTCCCTAAGGCTTCTCCCCTAGGCTTGTGGATGGCTGTCTTCTGTCCTTGTTCTCACGGGGTCTTTTTCTGGTCACCCTCGTCCCTGGTGTCTGTTCCTCTTCATGTAAGGACACCACTCCTATTGGATAATGGCCCTGCCCCATGACCTCATTTAACCTTGATTACTTCTGTAAAGTCACCAAATATAGTCATATTATCAGTTAGGACTTCAACCCTTCAATCACAATACACATTTTTCCTTGTTTGGGTTTAAAATATTTACCTAGAGAAGTTAAAGAACAAAGAGGTTGCCTCGATAAACCAAAACAAACAAACAAAATGTGAACTCAAAGCAAAACAAACAAACAAAATGTGAACTCAAATCATACAGATGACAGTTACCATATAATCAAACTTTGAGAATTCTTGTGGCAAGAACCATATGCTGAGCTAGTGCTTGCTTAACCCTCGAACTAATGACCAGTTTATAACAGGTTTGTAAGTAAAAAAGATTTTTCTAAAAATGAAAATAATTGTAATAGGCTAGTAAGGTCATGGTTTAATCTGTTGTTTTCTTTAATTGTCAAATTTATTGGTTGGTAACAATTACACAGAATTCCAGGTGTAAAATTCTACATTACATTTTCTATGTATTGCATTATGTGCTCACCACTCAGAAAGCTCACTTTCCATCACCATGTATTTGATGCCCCCTTCCTACTCCCCCAACCCCTGCTCTTTCACCAACCTTCCCCTTTACCCTCAGGTAACTACTAAATGATTGATTGTGTCCATGAGTTTTTGTTTCTTTGGTACTTTCAGTTTTATGTTCCACCTATGAGTGAGGTCATAGGTTTCTTTTTTTTTTTTTTTTAAGATTTATTTTATTGATTTTTAACAGAGAGAAACAGAGAGAGAGAGAGAGAGAGAGAGAGAGAAGAGGGCGGGCCCAGAGTAGTCTCCATAGTTGACAGCATTAGTTTTCCATATAGTTTCACTCCACAGGTGGGCACAGGGCTGCGCAGGGCAGGAACTGGGCCGGGAGCTTCCCACATAGGCCCTGGCAAGAACTGAACTGGGGGCTACACCCCAGTTCAGCATGTGGGTCCGCATGGGCCAGGGCCGGGATTCGATCCTCGGTCCTCGGGGCTTCAAAGTGAGCGCTTTACCCGCTGAGCCATCCCAGCTTTCCCTCATAGGTTTCTTGATTCTTTCAGTCTGACTTATTTCACTTAATAAGATGGTTTCAAGGTCTATCCATGTTGTCACAAATTGCTGTATTTCATCTTTTTTTATTGCTGAATTGTATTCCATTGTGTTAATATACCACAACTTCTTTATCTAATCGTCTATCAAAGAACACTTTTGGTTGTTTCCACGACGTAGCCACTATGAACAGTGCTATAATGAACTTTGTAGTACCTATATATTTGCAAATTAAGGTTTTCAAGACTTTTGGGTAGATACCCAGAAGAGAGATTGCTGGGTCCTTTCACTATACGTATATTATTTTTCTCAATGAAGAATACTTTATGTGAGTTAGCTATTTTTAACCATAAATAATTCAGATTGTCAAGAGGCCTCTCTTTTTCTATTCAGGGTGTTTCTACTCAGTTACTTGCCCCATTTATTAATCATTATCGTTTTATGTAAAACAAATTTTAGATTAAATTGCAAATACGAGAAAGCAAAATTTCCATTTTAAGACAAGTTGTCAACCTTCTGCTGAAGGGGAGAACAATCTACTGTATTATATATAAATACATATATATGTAAATACATATACTCATTATATAAATATATGTATATATTAAATGATTTTTAAAAAACTCTTACATTCTTTCAAAACAAATAAATTCATGGCACGCAAACTGTTTCAGAAATCTACTTAGTATTCTCAACCTTTTAATAAATATTTATTCAAATTTCAGAAAGTTTGAAGCATCCTCGTAGGTATAACAAATAGGTAGCTTGTCACGAATTTTTCACCAAACTCTATTAAAGATAAAGATCAGCCCTAAAAACAGATGTGTTGATCACTAACATGCTTTGCTAACTCACCTTCAGCATTGAAAGAAATCTTGGAAAGTACATAAAATTAATACCAAGTCACGCACCTCTGTTTTCTGCCCTGTGTAATCATATGTTATACTGGTGTAAATCACAGCTGCTTAGTCCCTGTTCTTTGCATTTATCTCCATGACTTTTCTTTCATAGGCCCTCGTTGGGGATAAGTCACTGGCGTTTTGGTTGATGGATGCAGAAATGTACACCAACATGAGTGTTCTGAGCCCTTTTACGGCAGTTATCGATCGTGGAATACAGCTTCATAAAATGATTCGACTCATTACTCACGCGCTAGGCGGAGAAGCCTATCTCAATTTCATGGGTAAGAGTTGCACACATACCCTGTGTTTAAATCATTAACTAATACTGCATGTGCATAAATTATGTAGAATATTTTCAATTGGCTCTTTCTATTAAATAGAAAATTACAATTTATTGGCAGCAATACACTGACATGTGTAGCATGCAAAAATTAAATTCCTATAATATTGTGGTATTAATACATGAAGCCAAAGTTGTCTAATAGCTGGTGTTTTATTTAATATTGTTGACACAAGGTGAGAACTATATTTTTAAAACTAAATTATTAGAAATGTAATCATGCTGAATTTATTTTATTATTATGGCATTTGCATATCAAACATAAGAGGTGATTGTCATGTCATAACATCATGCTAATATTATTGGGGTGTTTTGTTTTGTTTTGTTTTGTTTTTGAGGTACTTGTACACCAGTATATTTATATTGTAAATGTGAAAACCGTGGCCCAGGATATTGTGATGGGTAAAAAATTATTTCTATTAAAAATTTAAAAAATTATTGTGAACATTCAGAGGCCATCATTGTCTGCAAGGTATTGAATGATAAGATACAGAAATCAACAAATTTGTTTTCTGTTCTCTTTGGCAAAATTTTAGGCTAGAAAGAGACAAAAGACTGGTAAATGCATATGGGAGGCTGACGTACTCTTCTATCGTAAAAGCCTTAGTGTTTCAAATGAATTCATATTTTTCTGGAAGTTTATATAAGGAATCTCAAATTGGATTTTTTGAAATTCCTATTCCTTATTAGCACGAGATTAGAAAGCGAAGCCCAACAAGCCATGCACAAAATTTCACCTGCATGACTTTACTGTTGGGTGCATTTCTTTCTCTGAGTTGATCAGAATTTGTTAATACCCCTAACCTTCCAGGAAGTATCTTCTGACCTGAGAGGAGGCACTGTGTTTCCTGGGAGGATTTAAGCATTGCTTCCACATGTAAAATCTGCCTCAGTTCCTTAATGGAGCTGGCTCTCCCTGACTCAATGAGCATCGTTCACAAATATGGCCATTCCAGGAAGGACCTAGTTGCACAATCATCTTATTCAATTATATTCTGATGAAAAGGTGGAGTCTATGAAACTGTGCATGTAACTTTGTCACCATGTAAAGTAAGGAGAACTGGGGGGTTAGTGAGAATTTTTAAAATATTTTAGTTTATTTCCAAAAGCAGAGTTTATTATGTTGTTATAGTCCAGAGACAGCCTGAGAAAAAGAAAAAAGAAAGGGCTACCTTATATACTTGGAAACTAAAATAATTTTCCACACAGAGAATCAAAAATAAAATAAGATCTCTGAGTTCATGCAGTCAGTCCTAAATCATTCATTTTTGAAGCCCCCTGCATCTGAAAATTGTAGAAATCCTGACTCAAGTCTGTTGCTTTAGTCTGGAAGTTGTGAAAAACTATTAAGTGTCTGACTGCCTTGATAAATTGAAACTCAGGAGCCTATACCTAAGAATCCAGAGTTCAGTACTTTGAAGTACCTAACAGGCTTCTTTTCATGAGACTGCCCCTTCTTGCTAAGGGCAGTTCTACCCTGTGGAGTGTAATGGACCCTTGAGACAAGAATCCATGTAAAACAAAACTATTTGCAGATGGAAGACTTAATGGTCCTAGTTAACTTAATATTGATAACTTTCATCTAAGGATTGTTTGATGAAAGTTTATAGTGAAAACTACCTCCTGAGTCTTTGTCAGTATTTTTCCTTGGGGTATGAACAGACCATGGGCAGCTCGGATATTGAGAAATCTTCAGGAACTTCATTAAACTTTGTGAAATACTTATATTAATAGCACATTAACTGTATATATCCCACCTAGGGCAGGTGAACCTCTATTCTGTTTTGGAAACTCTTCCCATGGAACTTTCAAAAGTAACATATTAAATAAACATCTTTCTAATATCTCTTTTTATAAGGTCTGTAAATTGGCCATACTTGTGGTATCAGATATAATTTTGAGTCTGTTCTTTGATAGGGTACTCAGGTCTTTTGAAGTTTTCTTTTTACTTTTGTCCTTGAAACAATGGCTTCTAATGTTTAGCCCTAATATAGCACCTTTTTAAAAAAAGACTTATTGGGGAAGCCGGGATGGCTCTGTGGGTTAAGCGCTCACTTTGCAGCACTGGAGACCAAGGATCGAATCCCGGCCCTGGCCCTTGCGGACCCATGTGCTGAACTGGGGCGTTCCTCCAGTTCAGTTCTCTCTCTATCTCTGTCTCTCTCTCTCTCTCTCTCTCTGTCTCTCTCTGTCTCTCTCTCTCTCTCTCTCTCTCTCTGTCAAAAACAATAAAAATAAAAAAGACTTATTTTATTGTTTGAGAGTTGACAGAGAGAAGGGGGTGGGTGGGCAGAGCAGTCTCCATGGTTGTTCATCATTAGTTGTGACATGGTTTCATTCCACACCGGGGGATGTGGGCCACAAGGGGCAGGAACAAAAGCCGGGACCTCCTGCATGGGAGGCGGGAACCTTCGCTGCCATCCCTGTGGTTACCAAATTGCACCACAGTTCAGCATATGGGGTTGTATAGGCTGGGGCTGGGATTTGATCCCTGGACCTCATGGTTGCAAGGCAAATTATCAACCTGCTGAGCTATCTCGGCATCTCGATAGTATTTTTTTAACAAAAGACTTCTTGGAATTGTAGAAACAGAGAAGAAGCTAAGTATTTAATTCATTTAAAATATAAACATGAACAAACATATATTTTTAATTTAAATATTTTATTTGAATATCAAGTAAAGCATAAATTAAAATGTCAGTATTTAGCACATATCTTGCTGATTTAAAATATTGGCAAGGAAAAATTTTAAGAATCAGCTATCTGAGCAAAATAATGAAAATTTAATCATAAATTTGGAAAGAAAAAGGTATTTTTTAATAGTTTTTACAGGTGAATTTCAAAAGTAAAGTACCGTATTTTTCCATAGATCAGACGACCCCTACTTTTCTAACCCAATGTTAACCAATCAACACGCAGGTTACTCCCTTGTATAAAACAACCCCCAAGTTTTGGTCTAACAATTTTTTGACGAAAGTATTGTCTTATATAAGGGAAAATATGGTACATTAAAATGTTGTCATCATTGAGTAGCAAGTCTTTTTTTTGTGTGTGAAAGACACTCTCGCTTTTTGGATAGCTCTTTGTAACCCAAGCATATAGACTGAGAAGTGCAAGAGAAAATGTTACACGGGACTGCTAGCCTCAAGTATTTTCTCCAGGGGAGGCTGGATGGCTCAGTGGGTTAAGAGCTCACTTTGCAGCCCCCGGGACTAAGGATCAAATCCTGGCCCCGGCCCGTGCGGACCCATATGCTGAACTGGGGAGTTCCCCCCAGTTCAGTTCTCACCAGGGTGAGACCCCGGCCAAGTTCCTGCCCTGTGCAGCCCTGCCCACCTGTGGAATGAAACTATGTGGAAAAACCAATGATGTGCAACTATGGAGACTGTTCTGGGCCCTCCCCCTTCTCTCTGTCGCTGTATATCTCTCTCTCTGTCAAAAATAAAAAAAATTTTTTTTTTCTTCATTGTCATGTAATCGAGTGTCCTGTCTAGTTACTATTTAAAGAGAACCTTTTAAAGAGCTATTGGGTTTTTTGTTTGTTTGCTTGTTTTGTTTTATTTTATTTTATTTTATTTTATTCTTTTTGGTGAAGACTTCAATCATTCTAATGAGAGCTTTCTGCTAGTTTTGTTTCAAAGAAAGTATTTTGGCTCTCCTCCCACCCCCAATTTGACTTCATCTTCTTTAGTTTCATCATATATAGCTAGAGATTCAAGTTCAAAGTGACCTGAATCACTTTAAATACTGTCATGTTCCTATTCTATTTTTTTAGAAAGCCTTTGAACTAAAGTAAGAATTATTCTTGTGATAGCTTTGCTTTCTTAGTTGTCATTTTCTTCTTCCTCTTGTGGATTATAGTGTTATAGAAAAATGTTTTCTTAGTGAGTACAACTTCATTTGATTTAATATTTTAATACTGTATATAACTCTCTGGGTATATCTTAAAACATGAATGATTTACATTTCTCTTTTGAAATATACTGAAATAGCAGTGTTCAATCAACAAAACTAGTGTTTTGCTACTATAATATAGCACAGTAGTCCAGAAAGCTGAAAACTAGTGTTCCAGTCATAAAACACATATTCCTCACGACCTCAGATGTTAATGCATAAGCTGACATGTCAAACATAATCTGGAATCAGTGGGATGCATTGATTTGTTTACTCGTTCATTCATTTATTCATTCAAATTAAACTCATTGATTTCAGGTCCATTTCTGAACACGGGTACAGGTTGGTGGTAAGTGTAATTGTGTGAAGATAAAGACGTTCATTCCTGATAGCTTCTCATTCTCAGTGAGGTCATCATCATTTGAGAGTGGAAGTGGTAAGAGGCATTTGAGGAAAAAAAAAAAGCATGCGCTAGACATCTCTGAAGTGTGAAAATACTACAGCACCATAGTAGAATACCGTGGTAATATTTTATGCTCATTTGAAATTTATAATCAAGACTATAAATTGAATCGGCATTTTGGTTGTGTAACTTTTTTTCAAAAAGGCCATGGTTGATCGAGGTTTGCAGTTTTTCAGAAATCTGTCAAAAAGAGGAAACACTTTAAGAAAGTATTAGGGAATAACTGATCAAAATGGCACACTGGAATGACTTGGGGAGTTACCCATAATACTAGAAATTGTGACTGAATTGGTCCTGATCATAGTGTGGGCTTTGGAATTTTACAAATATTTCCAGGTGATTCTTAAGGCTAGCACATAAATAAGAGAGACTTTCAAGAGGATGTAAAAGATACAGGAAAGTCCTTCGGTTATAGGACGGAAGAGGATACGGTAGGAGGAATGGAAGGACAGAGGATGGATTCCTGTATGTAGTTAAGTCCAGCTGTCAATCAGTGATCATGAGGCTAGACTTGGACTTCCTATAGCAAACAGGGCAAAAAGGAATAAGGCTGCTTCTGAAGATTTCCTGGCTTGTATTAAGAAGCATTTCCAAATACGTTTTATCAATAGGTAAAATTTAAATCAGAAGCCTTTTCTGCTTTTCTTATATGGTCTGCTCTATTTATAAACAACCTGAAATACATGACAATAGAGAGGAAACAGTTTTTGTTCATAATGTGGGTCATCGATATGTGTGCATATGTTTTACTGCTTTCTTGTTTAGGCATCTTATTACCATGAGGGTATTCTTGTTTCTGTAATGAGTGATACCTGTAGAGAGGCATAATTACACCCTGGCAATTTTCTCTCTCAGCGGTATTGTGAAATTTCCATTACTGAATTTGAAGGATTTTCTCCATATGATTAAATTGTATTTTGACATTTGAAATTCTGTGGGACATTCTTTAATGAATACGTTACATTCTCCCTAAAGCCACAGCGAAAGTTGGATGGATTTTGTCCTAAATGTCAGTCTGCATTTAGTGATAACTACATTATACTTCAGAGTAAATGTGTGATCTTACTTTTGTCCTCCATTTGTGACTGTTTAGTGTCAAACATGTAAATTCTTCTTTTTTCTGATAGATAGGAATACAATAAAAATTTAAATGTCTTCCCGCTAAGTGCTGAAATGGAAGTGGTTAGAAGAAGACAAAATACACTCTCCAGAACAGTGGGAGTGCTCATTTCTGGCATTTTCTCTTAGCTTGTTGAGGCAAGTTTACTGAATGTTACATGACTAGTAGAAGTCTATAAAACAGAGCTGTGAAAAACTGCAAAATTCTCCATAGGAGCCGCTGCAGACGGCTTGAGGCCCTGTTAAAATGCTCAGAGACACAAATAGCATCTATTTTAAATGGCATAGACTTAAAAAGTAATGGCCCTGATTTGATTTACAGCACACTGCTAACCCATTTTAGCTGCCGTTTAATGAGCACTTACCATTGGTCTGCCATCGTGCTAAGAGTTAAGGAAGTGCTGCTATAATTATCTGGAGAGCTTTCGAATACAAAGCCAGAGACCCGCACAGCCATTGGGGCTGGAGCCATTGTGCAAGAGGCTCCGGCAGGCAGTGAGACTTTCAAACAGTCTCACCGAGTGACTTCAGTTTGTGGAGATACAACACAGAGACACACTGATGGAGAGCAATGGAATAATGAAGGTTGGGCCGGGGATGGATCCAGACTGTCCCTCTGCTCATGTAATTTGAATGCACAGGTCAGCCCTGGACATGTTCTCTGCCAGGTTCATTGTCATAGCAGAGCCTCCACGTCCTTGTTGATGATTCTAACCTGGGAGCAGAGTCACGTTAGAGAAACTTCATCTTAACTTCCTAGAGAGTGTTTCTGATGCAACTTATCCATATTTTTCTCTCACGTTGTTCATGTGGAATACATGACACCCTTTGCAAATAGGAAAATGATCTAATAATTTGGATGTTGAGAGGAAGAAGCAAGTGAACCCATCTTTCCTTAATTCTTTCAGCCTCGGTCTCGGAGAAAGATTCCTGTACAAGGTCTCTACATTTCTTCTTTTGGGATATATGTGGTTGTCAGTGGGTGTGGAATTAAGGACCCCTTCTGAACTATATTTAGCAGGGTTGAGCTCTGACTCAAGTCCCAAAAAAAGAGATAAAGTAGTAGGGTGAGTCCCACTGCAACTCACCAGTCCACAACCAGCTAAGTGAGGTCTCCTGCTCTCAGCTCCTTTGCCTCTAAGCCTCTTCCACGAGAAATAGGAACTTTCCTCTGCTCGCTTTATTTCTATAAAACCGCATCAGAAAAATGGTGATAGTAATTATGATTTCAGGTTCAATTGTTTTCTTTTTATTAGAGACACTTGCCAGGAAAATAAAATTGGGTTTGTATGCAAGGCATGCTAATCAGTGCATTATTATCTCTCATGTGTTGCATATGGATTTTAAACCAAAACTTACTATCGAGGGCACTGACCTTTCTCCAAGAGAAGTTGCATAGTCATATCATCATAAAGAAAAGAAATTCCCATGCACAGGAAGGTACGGTGATGCCTTGGAATTTGAACTTAATCCATCCCAGAACCCTTTTGGAGTTCCAAAACATTCGAGTTCCAAGACGAGTGGGCTTTCGGATAAAGCTACAGTTGATATGTCCCACGCGAAAATGTGTTGACGTTCACATTCTAAAGCAGCATTTGGATTCTGAGGCAAAATCTGCTTGATTTTTTTGTTTGCATTCCAAGTTGTTTGAGATTTGGGGTATTTGTATTCCAAGATATCACTGTACCTGGTTCTCTCTTCAATTCTCTTTTCTCAAGATGGGAGAATCACAAATAGAACTTTCTCCTTGGAGGCTGAAGAGCAGGTTTCCCAATTTAACAAACCTATAAAGAAAGCCTGGATCTTAGAATAAGGCCCAGTGAAAAGAGCACAATGTTTATAAAATTAATATTTGAATATTTTGCTCTTTAGCTACTACTACACACACAGTGTATCTGTACTCTGTGTGTGTGTGTGTATAAAATGCATATATAATTTATATTTTATATATTTATAGAATATATAATTACATACACACATACCACTGATTGGACTCAAATCCACATAGTCCTGGATGAAAAGGAATCTCATAGTATATAAACCTCTCTAGCTCCATGTTGAGTTACAAAAGATTGAGTTTGCAAGATGGAGCTACACTGTACATGAATAGTATTTAGAAATAGAGAAATTTCATCAAACCTTCTCTATGACTTTATTACCTAGCATTGTGGAAAAACTCCAAAGCCTCTCTTCCTCACCATGTCCTTTAAAAGATTTCTCTAAATCCGGGGTGTCAGCCAGCTCCAGGATCCACTATTAAATTGCTCATCTTCCTAAGAGAAAATAGGATGCTAGGAGATGTAAGATTAGTTAACTTACAATGAGTATTATCCCTAGCCCTGAATTCCTAACTCAGGGTTACAGCTTTAATTAAACCTCCTTGGTCCAATCCCAGTCACCCACATGAGTGATAACCTCATTGTATTGGCAGTATCTCCCTAAATAAGAAGCCAGAAAATGAATAATCGAACCCTCTCCCGCACCTGTCCTATGGCATGAGTTTTCTTTGTGCTTCACAATATTCTTGCTGTGGCGTTAGGCTTTTGAATTGTTTTTTTTTTATCTTCACTAATTCTCTTCTCTCCAGCTTTACTATGTAGTAAGTCTTATTATTTGACTCGCAGTCCTTAGAATTACCCATAGGTTTCCAGAGGTTACCAAGAAACCCACAAATCTCTCTTCTGAAACATAATTGATTAGAGGTTATTTTATCTCAAAGGCTGAATGGCTGTCTCTTCCAGAGTTTTTCACACAGGCTGTAAAGAGCCTTATAATCATAGGATGTAATATGTAATTGATTATATATTGTCATAGCTGGTGACCTAAATGGCTGTTATCTCTTAGAATGTAGTAGTGAGAGCTCTAAACTCAAATATTTTGTCTGACGTTTCTCCTGAGCAACTGGTCAACAGGAGACTGCACATTTAGAAGATGAATTTCTCTACTCCCAACTTAGATCATTATCTCAGTCCTTACCTCTCCACCTTCAGCTCCAGCTACCCTCCTCTCAAACAAAGCCAGCAAGTGAACTATACACACTAATCTCATTAATAGTAGAGAGAGATTTTTCTAAGTTCCTTGGAAAACATAGGAATATTTCTTTTGTCTTCTTTAAAAATTTATTGTATTGCTTTTTGTTTTATTTTTTTGACAGAGAGAGACAGAGAGAAAGGGGGAGGGCCCAGAGCAGTCTCCATAGTTGTACGTTATTGGTTTTTGACATGGTTTTGTTCCACACAGGTGGGCAGAGGCTGCACAGGGTGGGAACTGGGTCGGGGGCCTCCCGCATGAGAGGCACACCCTCCTTGAGCCAGGGTTCATACTGGGGGTGCGGGGCTAGAGTTGAACTGGGGGCCTCCCGGGTGGGAAACACACCCCAGTTCAGCATATGGGTCTGCATGGGCTGGGGCCAGGATTCAATCTTCCATCCCTAGGGCTACAAAGCGAGTGCTTAACTTGCTGAACCATCCCAGCTTCCCCTTTTTTCTTTTCACTGGAGAGAAGTAGGTTTCTCTTTGGGGATATATTTTCCTTGAGGGGTTGGGAAAATACAGATTATTTGGGTGACTTGTCTTAATTTGGCAGTCTTTGATCACACTGTTCTAGCAATAGCTATAATATCTTGCACATCTACCCTGAGCAAGGCAGTAGCTGAGTGCTTTACATGTTATATCTTATGTACACCTGAGCTGCACACCTGAGCTACAGCCCTGAAATGTAGGGATGCTTGCCTTCATTTTACACGTGAGTAAACTAAAACATTAAGTAGCTTGCTTAGATTAATACAGGAGCCAGAATTTGAACATGACTTTGTTTGCCTCCAAAACACGCTACTATATGTCAGCTAATATTATTATTTTACCTGAAATGAGTGCTAAGATTGCCAAATCTTGGACCATATATGTCACTCTAGAGGAGATGAATCAAAGAGGAAAGCAACGAACCAAATTTTATATTTTGAGGCGATCTATGAAACAAATCAAGGGAGCAGGTAACTTATTTCAAAGTTGTGATTCAGTCCTACCAATTGCTTGTTTGTGCCCTTTGCTTACTTCATCCACGGTGATTGTGCACCTACTACCGGGTCAGGCACGAGCTGAGGTGCTGGGGACACCTGTCTGGCCCTCTTGTCCAGGGAGGGGACAGACACGACCATATAGATGTAGGTGTGCCAGGTGATAAATGTCACCTTTGAGGTCTGCATAGATCACTGGGGGTACATAAAGAAAAACTCTGAGCTGATAATCAATAGAGGCAAAGTGGGCCCTCAGGGAATCTTACTGCAGAAGGAGAATTAAGTCTCATGTCTCTGTTTGCTCCATATCCTGATCATCTGTTAAATATCCCTCAGTGGAATGATGACTAAGCAATGCAAAGGCAAAAAAAGAACAAGGGACACATTAGTGTAGAACATGAAGGATGAGAGAGAAGTTGGAGGCCAGGCCACAAAGCTACCGAAGGGTTTTGACATAGATGCATTGATGTTGACATAGATTAAGGTGACCAGATTTTAACATTGGTAAAGCGGGGCACCATTGACCGTGGGGGAGGGAGTTCTTGATTAAAAATTTGGTCTATCTCCCGCCGTTCCCTAGCTTGTCGTGCATTCTTTCCAAAAATCGGGACTTTTTTATAATGCCGTGGGACACGGGACAAATTGTTAAAAATCGGGACTGTCCCACCAAAAGCGGGACGTCTGGTCACCCTAACATAGATGCATTGTTTAGATATGTTCTGTGACTGAAAATGGGAAAGATAAAGTTGAGGGGGGCGTTCATCTCAAAGCTAAATATAGCACTCCAAGATTTTCTGCAACCAGAATTCTTTAAAACCATAGGTCTAAATACTTTTCAAACTATTCATATCAATCAATAAATTAAATATATCCCTTGTGAATGGGTTCAAAATCATTTACTTAATTTTCAGTAAGACTGTTCTGAAGATTATGAGGAAAATGAAATTGCCATGTCTCAAGGCCATGCAATTAATAGGCCCTCTGATCACTAGTAACTCAAATGCAAAGAGACGTTTTTAATTGTCAACTCTGCCTAAGTTATATAGTACAAAATACAAATTTTAAAAAATCACTGTATTTTTTAGATAGGTTATTTTGACTGAATATTTATATTCCAAATAGTCAAATACTTGAATAGTTATTTTTCTATGTGGTTCACATGAGAGATGTGTTTCTTTGGATGTGCAAGTTTGAATTAACCTCTGCATTTTATTTCATGACTTAAAAATAATCCAGGTACTTGATTTAAGCTGTTCAAAAAATATAAACTACTACAGGTGGAAGTTTTCTCCACTATTCAAGAGTAGAGCATTCCTGTGAAACTTTTCATATGGAAAAATATTTGAGCATCCCAGACCCAAAAAGGAGCTTATAAAATCATACCAAATCCACTTAGTTACATCCACTTTTACATTAAATGTAGCGTCCTCAAGAGCTCTGTTGGAGTTTTCTGATATATCAGGACACATCTTGCTACCAGATGCACAGAATAAATCTAGATTAAGCACAGATGCTCACGACACAGTTCAAAGCTTAGTGGCTTGGTGCTGAGCTGATTGTAGCTCCTGGGGAAGGCGCTTGACAGCACTACTCACTGCTAGGGGTGCAGGTTGCCTATGTAACCAACTGCTTGCTGCAAAACAAATGCCGAATGCTATTTTCACTTTTTCCAGTTTTTGTTTTTGTTTTTTGAGGTTTTTTTTGTTTTTTTTGGTAAAAGCAAAAATCGTCTTCGGATTTACTTTGTGAAAACAGGTACACACTAACATTAGGTCTTTCATGTATATGAAGTGGCATATGTAACTAGAGCTGTTGAAAAATGGGGGAATACCTGTGTAACCCACATTGTTAGTAACTATCATTTGGAAAAGTCAGAGTTTGTAAAATGTGGTGCAATGGGAAAATGTGCTATTTTAAAGAAGCCTGTGATATAGGAAAGAGATAGCACCTGATTTACCTTTCATGAAGACCTTTGCATAGAATCAAGTTGCTTAAAGTATGTAGTACCCATGGGAGCATAAATTACAAATACAAAATGTAATAGTATAACTTTAAAAGCATAAGCCATTCATAAATAGATTGTAGAAATGCCAACAATGTAATATTTGTCTTTAAACATACACTTAGGAAATCTATTGACATTAATTAAAAAGTTTATATTATTAACCTTAAAAATATAAGACAGGGGAAGCCGGGATGGCTCAGTGGATTAAGGACTCACTTTGCAGCCCTGGGGTCTGAGGATCAAATCCCAACTCCAGCCCGTGCAGACCTATATGCTGAACAGGGGTGTGTCACCCCGTTTGGTTCTCACCAGAGATGGGCTTCCCATGCGGGAGGCCCCCACATGGTTCTCGCCCTGCACAGCCCCGCTCACCTGTGTGGAAGAAAACCATGTCGAAAACTAATGCTGTCAACTATGGAGACTGCTCTGGGACCTCCCCCTTCTCTCTTGTCTCTCTCAGTCTCTGTCAAAAAAAAAAAAGAAGAAATATATATATGTGTGTGTGTGTGTGTGTGTGTGTGTGTGTGTGTGTGTGTGTGTGTGTGTGTGTGTGTATGTCAACTTTCAGTGTGCATACAGGAATTTTATAACTTGGGAGAAAGAACACAGAAACAAATGATAGGTGTTTGAAATTCACCAACACACAAAACCACTATCATTTCAAAGGTTTCATTTTGAGATGTGCTAAGATGACTGTTTTGTGATGGAAAAATTAGATGACAAAAAGTTTGAAAATCTAGATAAACCACCTCTTTTCAATACTTTAATCAGATGTATGTTATGCCTCATTATATATGCATCATGAGTTAAAATTTTGTGTTACACTTGATAACAAATTGATGAGGTGGGAAGTCAATGTATTATGACATTGTTCTACTGAGTTATTTTTATATACTTTCCACCCCACCACAGCAGTCAGGCTTCATAACACCTTTCCACAAACTAGAAAACATCCAGATATCTCGGATTATTTAAATATATTTTCTATAATGTAATTAAAAATATTATATTGCATGGTTAAAATTCATTCTACTTTTAATATTTTATTTGCTTCACTTTGTCTTTATTATAATGTAAAAATGCTGTGCACTTAAAAAAAATTTTTTTAAGATCAGCTGATTTTATGTTTAACTGTAGACTTTAAAATAGTAGTATGACACAAGAACTTAATTATTAAATATTGAACAAATAAACATTTACAACCCTGATACATTTTGGAAATTCTATTTATTGAATATTTAGAATGTATTTTATTTATTAAAGCAAGAGTCTTCTGAAAGCTATGTGAACTAATAGGAATCTCTCTCTTTCTCTCTTTCTCTCTGTGTCTCTGTCTGTCTCTCTCTCTGTCTCAGTCTCTCTGTTTCTGTCTTTTCATTGAGAGACATTTAAATCCTACCTGTGTAAGGGGTTTCCTATAAATGCAACCAAATAAATATTAGCAGAATCAATCAAATTAGCTGAAGATTTTCTTTGGCTTGCGAAGTTGAAAAAGTGCTGCTATGGTATTTGTTAGTCTCGACATTTTGGAGCAGGCTTTTCCCACAGCTCCTAAAGAGAGCATGACAGGAACAAAGCCCTGGGACAGCGATCACAGGAACCAGGGGGTGGCTCCCTTGATATACTGTTTGGAGATACGCCATCAAACAATTTCTGGCTAACATGATGCACACAGCATATGTCTTCTATACGTAGAGCAAAATATGTGCACCCATTGTCAGCAATGTGCACATCTTTGTGGTTTCATAAACAAGCCTTATTCATGCATTGTCAACAGGGGTAGTAGCACTCCAGTGGGTGACGAAGGGACTCAATTGTTAAGGAAGGGCAGGAAAACGATCTTAAATATTACAGTAGTTATTGCTCTCCAGAGCATAACAGCATATAATCAAACAGGTAGCAGAGCTATCGCATGTAAATTTCATGGAGTTGAAGCAATTAGGGGGAAAATGTGTAAAAAGGCTTCTGAACGTGTGTGTGTGGAATAGGTGGGGTGAGTAGGTAGGCAATAATGATGAAAAGATTGAGAAACACTATTATCCATTATCACTTCTGGAACTTCTATTGATGTGTTGCCCACTGGCTTCTATTTATCTCAAAATAGTATCTCAAGAATAATCATTTCAGTTTATGGTTTGATGTGTGGATTCTACTTTTAGGATAAACAGGTAAGGTTTTCATCCATGTAACTAAATAAATGTTCTGTTCTGTAAAATAAAGACTTTAGCCTCATATTCTTCCTAACAAGAGTTCTTATTTCCTTACAAAATATTTCTCAAGTAGCTAAAAATGAGCAGACTTAACTTGTAAATGTTTTTAAAGTGAAAAAATGTCTTACTGAAGACAGTGACTGCCAGCCTAGTTCCAACTTAGTCCTTTCATTCTTCTTGGCTTTTTTTTCCCTTCCCTTGCCAATATACACTGCCCCTGACTAAATGAGGGCAAGAGTTGCCTGAGCAAATATAACATCAAAGGCCAGACAGCTTAAGATACAGAGCTGAAACTTTTGAATTCTAATTTTTCTTCCCAAAGATACTCATCAGTTTTTGAGTTAAAGACAAGGATATTCGTTTATATTGTGATCAGTTAAATTTTAAGACACATGTTTAATTGGAAAAAAATTTTAATATCTCTATGTTATGATATGCATATTATGAAAACTATTTTTTTGAAGAAAATAATGTAATTGTTAGACACATTAGCATTTCATATGTTTATATTCGCTTATATAAACAGTTTTGTTTTCTAAAATTATAGTTTCTATCTTTGTAACCTTGGGTAAACAAAATCCTTGTGTTCTTATGAGTTAAGAATATTTTCATAAATGACACCTTGTTTTGTCTTGAAAAAATTAATTAGAAGTAAATATTATTATGACTTAGAGAAAAAAAAGAACTTTTGCATTTTTAATAATTAGCAGAATATTTGCTGTTTTTTGACCCTCAGCATAAGATATTTTATACCAATCAGTACCGTATCTCCTTTATAACTTGATGATATGCGAAGGTCGTCCAGAAAAAATCCAGCCATTACCAACATAATGAGAACCATTACATGGTTGGACACTTTCCAGCTGGCCCTTGTGTGCTAGTGATACCTTAGTTTGTTTTGTTTTTAAATTGTACTTAGGTACAACAATAAAGGTCTTTTTTATAGTGTGGCTAACAATGCAATATCAACAGTAAGCATTGGACTAGAGATAGTTCTTTACACCGTGATTTTTTTTATTATTAAATTTATTGGGGTGACATTGATTAGCAAAAATTACATAGGTTTCAAGTATACAATTCTGCAGTACTTAGTCTATGTGTTACAATATGTGTTCACCCAGAGTCAGCGTTCTTTCCGTCACCCTATTTTAACTCCCCCTCCCTCCTCTTTGATGCCCCTGCCCTCTTACCCTCAGGTAATCACTAAACTATTGACTGTGTCCATGAGAGTTTGTTTCTTTGTTGCTTTCAGTTTTATATTCCACCTATGAGTGAAGTCTTGAGGTTCTTAGCTTTTTCTCTCTGGCTTATTTCACTTAGCATGATGATCTCAAGTTTCATCATGTTGTTGCAAATGGCATTATTTCATCTTTTCTTATACCGGTAGCTGTGTAATATTCCACTGTATAAATGTACCACAGCTTTTTATCCAGTCATCTATCAAAGGGCACTTTGGTTGTTTTCATGACTTGGCTGCCATGAATAGCACTGTGATGAATATTGGGGTACATATGTTTTTACAAATGAAGGTTTTCACATTTTTTGAATAGATACCCAGAAGGGGGATTTCCAGGTCACAGGGTAGCTCTATTCCCAATTTTCTGAGGCATCTCCACACAGCCTTCCATAGCGGTGGTACCAATTTACATTCCCACCAGCAGTGTATGAGGGTTCTTTTTCTCCACAGCCTCTCCAGCACTTGTTATCCCTTGTCTTGGTGATAATAGCCATTGTAGCAGTACACTGTGAATTTGATACATACCTATATGTTTTTATTATTTTGATATTTATAATAAAATTACCAGGAAAAGAATCTGAGAAAATATTTTTAAAAATTAAAAAAACATAGCTTTAAATGAAGAAATATATTACCGGTACCAATTTTTGAAGTGAATTATAATACTATAATAGACTCTCTGTTTACCAGAACTCAAGCAATGGGGAAAATCTCAAGCAACCGGCAAAAAAATAAACAGAGTGTCTACTGTTTATCTGGCATCTATCAATCCCCGTGGGTCCTGGTTAACTGAGAATCTGTTTTATTATATTGACTTTTTCCATACTTTATTATGTAGTTTTCTGTGCTAACCCCTGTTTCTCATACTGCATTCCCCGCTCAAACCCTCATAGGCCCCCTGCTGTCCTCTCTACAGTTGTGAACTCTGGTTTCCAAGGTCATCGTTGGCTTTCAGGATCTGAACTCACTCTAGAACTCTCTTGATCACCTGGTCCAGTTGGACTTTCCTCATGTTTTCCTTCCCGCCCATTGCTCTGTCAGTCATGGCTCCTTGCTTCCTTCACAGTCTTTTTTCTCTTGTTTCTCCAACAGCATACATATTTTCTCAGGTGTTATTCTGAGCCCCTTTTCTTTCTTACCTACTCTTTCTCAGAAAGCTCATCTGCTTTTAGATTTTGGACATCTATCTAATGTAGATAGTTCTCAAGTCCATATCTCGAGATCCAACCTTTTGTTCTAAACTACAAACATAAATTTAGAAACCGCCTGCATGACATCTCTATGTTGTGTCTTGCTGACACCTCAGTCACTGAATCCAAGACTGAAATTGTCCTCCCTGTAAATCATGATGCTGTTTAAAAATTATTCTTCCTAGTGTCATCCTCTCTCTTCCAGTAACCCGCAGTTGAGCTCTGAGTCATTTTTGTTGCTCCCTCCTTTTCTTTTCTTCTTTTTTTTCTTTTTTAGGTTTATTCCATTGTTTTTGACAGAGACAGAGAGAGATAAAGACAGAGAGAAGGGGGAGGGCCCAGAGCAGTCTCCATAGTTGTACGTCATCAGTTTTCAACATGGCTTCATTCCACACAGGTAGGCTGGGACCATGCAGGGCGGGAACTGAGTTAGGGGCCTCCCACATAGGAGGCATGCCAGGGGCCAAACCAGGGGGCGAGAACCAAACTGGGGACCCCTTGCGTGGGAAGCACACCACAGTTCAGCATATGGGTCTGCGTGGGCTGGGATTGGATCCTTGGTCCCCGGGGCTGCAAAGCAAGCACTTAACCTGCTGAGCCATCCCAGCTCCCCCAACTCCCTCCGTTTGTTTGTTAACTTTCAGCCAGGAACCAAGTCACAGCCATCCTTTCTTCATGGCCTTTTACCTGTATACATTCCCACATACTTGTCTATGTATATGGCATTTGTTTAGGCTTATAACATTTACAAAGCAGTTTTGCATGCGTAATTTTATTTAGTACAACCAATGTGGGAGGTTAGTATCCTTCTTGTCATTCATTTTGAGACAGGATACCCCAGTGGGTACAAGTTCAGCTTTGGAGACAGCCTGCCCAGCCCTGGCAGCTTCACTTCCTAACTGTGTCTTCCTTGGCTCATCGCCTGATCTTCCTAGGCCTCACCTTCATCATCTGAGAAATTGAGATTATGCTGCTGGGCACTTGTAAGAATTAAAATATTGAGTGATGTTAAGAGTTTGTAATGATGCTTTGCAGGTAACAAGGGTTGGAGAAATGTAAGTCCTTACTATTGTAGATTACAAGTAAGGGAGAGCTATGCAGCTTTTCAGTTACATGCTGTAAATGACAAGCTGAGTCCTCAAGTTGTCTTTTCTACCTACGTGCTTCCTCCACTGTATGCCACATAGTTTTGCCTGTTTTCTAATTTCTATAGAGAATGTGTTTTCTAATCTCTATAAGAGAAATTCCTTACTTACTAAAGAATACACTAATTTATAGTCAGAAGATTATTTGAAAGCATAAAACTGTGCAATTGAATTTGTAGTGATATAAGTCAGTAAAGTTTACCTTCTTAGTATGTTTCCATTCTGTGCTCCTACTACTCCTATAATTTTTTTTTATTTATTTTTTCTAATGAATCCTAGGAATAAGGTTAAAGTAAATATGTATATCTTCCTGGATGCTGGTTTAGAATCTCTGCTAAGTTGTGAATATTTAGATATTCATGAGTCTAGACATCTCTCACTTGGAATGTTAAAAGTTTTTTACCCCCAAATACCTGACACATTTAGTGATCCTTTGTAAAAGTTTCAAGAAGTTTGGGGAAAACTTTGGCAAAGTTGTTTTATATATTCATGTGCCAGTTTCTAAGGGACCCAGATAGCAATTGTGTCATAATTCTGGATGCTTATTTTAATCCTGGTTTTCATGTAATTAGAGTCTCTTGAATATGGCTTTACACTTCAGGCAATCTATAGCATTTATTTCTGAACAGCTTTCTTTATGCAATCTAAAAGTTAATACATTACATTTATTTCAGATTAAGTAGTTAAGGTACTTGTGCTATGATAATAGCATCTTTCGTATTGTTCCCTCTGCACTATGCACGCACTTTCTAACCTGAAACATGGAAGTTTACTTCAAAATTTGTCATACCCTTAGTTTTGTGTGTGGAGTAGGAGTTTGGAACAATTATATTAAATTCAAGTAATTGTGTAACTACATGCACAAAATATTTCATTCTATAAAGCAAAAGGCACAAAACTGAAACTCTGCCCTTTCTCCATAGTCGAGAGATCAAAGTGTCAGAATACGCTATGCAGCAAGAAGGAAGAAAAACAAAAGGTGAATACCTGCTGAAAGGTTCGCTGAGGGAAGAACACATTGAGAGATCAGGCTAGCGAGCAAGTTTACTAAAGAGACCTGCCAGGCTGACTTCACAAGACATCAACAGCCTCTGGGGAGTTGGGAGAGCTTTTATGAGTAACTATCAGGGAGTATTAGTTTCTGTACTTGGGTTGCAGTTACCTTGGTTACAGGTATCTTAGTGGTTGGGGCTTTCTAAGAACAAGTGATCATGGTGGGGGCTTTCCATGAACAATTGCTCACTAATCATGGGTGTCCTAACTCCCTATTCAAGGACTGTTTGTTCCCGGGTCATGGGCTAGGTACTTGCTGTTCCACCCGGACAATCCTACCATGTAAGTCAGCTCTTCCAAAAAAATCACCACAAATTTCTGCTTTTATATCACTAGACAAAACTTAGATCAAGGGCACAAAGTGCAGAAATATGTCTTTTCTTGAAAGCCGTGTCCCTAAAAGTGTAAGTTTCTCACAGTGAAGGAGAACTATGTCTATAACAAAGGAGGTGATATTCATGCTGGTTGTTGAAGAATGGGCAGGATTTCTGGAGGCCAAGCCAGACTTTTCTAATCAGGGCTAAACTGGAGAGACTATGTAGTAGCAGGAAACGTGGGTCGTGATCTGATGATGATGTGGCATCTGGTTTGATTGCAGCAAGTTATGATATTTTCCGATATAAAACTCAGGAGAGAGCAAGAAACCTTACTTACCCAGGGATGAGTGCTAGTGATGAGCGTTTCCAAAGGGAACAGTTTAAAGTAATGGATGGATATGAACAAGTTAAAACCGTAATTTCTAATTGGATCACTTTGCTTATGTGTTCATTTTTCTTTTTTCTTTTTTTTTTTTTTTACCAAACTGTTTCTCACATTTAGAATTTTAATTTCTATGGAAGTGCTGAGGATGATTTCACATCAGGAAGATTTTCTGGCTTACCTATATGGAGGGTGTGGTGGTGGGGATGTTGCCTCTAAGTTCTCTGGGAGATTTGTGGGTGATACTTGAAATGCCATGATGTTGGGGGAGCCAGGATGGCTCAGTGGGTTAAGTGCTCACTTTGCAGCACCGGGGACCGAGGATTGAATTCTGGCCCCGGCCCATGCGGAACCATATGCTGAACTGGGGAGCTCCCCCAGTTCAATTCTCTTTCTGTCTCTGTATCTCTCTCTCTCTCTCTCTCTCTCTCTCTCTCTCTCTCTCTCTCTCTCTCTCTGTCAAAAATAAATAAATAAATAAAAATATATTAAAAAAAAATCTTAAAAAGAAAATAAAGAAATGCCGTGATGTTAACGACAGTAAGACCACGGATGTGATTCATCAATCCTCCCTTTTAAATGCCCTTAAATCCAATGGATGTGCTCATTCATAACCTTGTCATGTCTTTTTTTGTTGTTTTAACTCAAAATCCATATTGCCCAGAGAGGAGGCAGACCCTGAAGCACGGGAGTGCAAATACTTTCAACTTTCCTTTTACAGGGGGAGAAGTTCACCGTGTTTCCCACAAGCCCTCCTCATGCTGCTATGCATTTTTTTTTTTTTCTTATTTCTTTGGCCCCAGTGGCCGGACACAAAGCAAGAGCCAGCAGTGGGGAAGCCAACACAGAGCATACCTAGCTGCTGGCAGGACTTGGAGCAATGGGGGCATCGTCCCAGGGCCCACGGAAACGGGTTCTTTGATTAAGTGATAATCAGGTAAACTCTATCTTCTAGGGGAGTTAGAGTTCCTGAGAACAGGAGGGCTATGGGAGGCTGAAACCTAGCCAAGCGCTAGCAGGATAGAAACGCTAGCAGGATAGAAACGCTAGCAGGCCATGCCTTGAAAGAGCCGTGGATTCTTACAGAAACCCTCACCCAGCCTGGGAATCCTACCAGGACCGGATTAATCTGATGTCAGTTATGGAGGACAGAGGATTTAAATGAACATTCTCCCACCCCCACCCCCCCACCCCAGTCTTACTTCCTCTGGCTCCATGCTTCCCTTTTAAATGTCTTTGCTTAGTGCTTAGGGACAATTCATTAGGGAAGGTGTTCGTCTTTGTTAATATGTATGTTTGATGTACCTACAAGAAACTGACCCTTAAGTGGTGGTGGATCCTACTTAACAGGCAAAGTTTAGGGAAATATAGCACATTCTAAATCCACGAATACATTTTTTACTCTAAGCCTAAAGTTAGAATAGTCAAGAAAAACAACAACAAGCATATTGAGTTTTATAACCAGCCAATATATTATTTGTTCTCGTATTCCTGTTTTCCTGACTTGTTTCTCACCGTCTAGAAAACTTTGTGGAGTCTTGGTCATTCGGTGCCTATTCACATGCAAAACCTATATACTTTTTACTGGGCTGTTTATTAGCAAATGATTTTCTAAGACATTTGTAACTTACATGCAAAAAATCCGAGTTTAGTTAGAATCTTATTAAATAACCTCTTTTTCCCGCATCGTCAGTGTTTATTCCCTCTTCCAAGCCTTCACCCCCGCAAAGAATATTTTGAGACCTCCCCTTTATGCAACATCAAAACAGGTTCCGAACAAATGCCACAAGTTTGTTAGTGTTGCTATCAGTTTTAAGGAAGCAATATTTATAAACAGTTCTTATAAACTGTGCCTAAAAATAATATTTACTCTCAACTCAGAATCATTTGTTTGGTTCATTGTTTTATCCTTAGTTGTATTATACTTTTATTACTTATTTTAAATCAAAATGTTACTCATACAAACTTCTTGGGCCCAAAATGCCAAAGCTCAAGATGTCAGAGTTTGGAGTAAGGAAAGGTTCAGTGATGCAGATGGTTCTAGCCTTAATTAAGCAAGTACAGACTTCTGGCTTTTATAAGAAGGAAACGGGAAATCGGAGGGGCTGATTTTGTACAACTCAAGTCCCAAGCAGACTTCCCGTAATGATTAGGATATCCAAACCAGGAGTTATAAACCTGAAGACCATGGGAACACACAGCATTGAACAAGACGGAGTCAGAGAAACCCAGCATTTCACCATTACAAAAATGAGGCCAAAAATGGCGTATAGGTGGGAGTATACATTGCAATACAGACAATTTGAAGTTCTGCCTCCCATTGGCGTGACATTTTAGAATAGGGAAACACCCAAGGAGGCATCCTGGACTCTGAGGAACAGAGAACAGATATATCTGCTCTCTTCTGGTGTTCATCTTCCCCTCCCTGATGATGTAAAGATGCTCCTCTTTATCCATCCTCCTCCTATCCTGAAGCACCTTTGTCTAATTGTACTACAATTTTCCGGTCAGTAAGGAAACATTTGTTAGACACTGTCTTTATCCTAGTCTCTGTGCTTCGAACTGGGTATTCAAAAAAATAATGTAGAACTCTCCATGAGCAATATGTAGCCTATAAGGGAAAGCAGATATGACTTGCTTCATTTTTTTTCTTTCAATACATATTTAGTAAGTCATTAGGAAGTACAAATAATAGATGAAAATATAGGTTATCTGTCCTCAGTCTAATAAAGAGACAGGCAAAAACAAAACAAAGACACAAATTTGACTATTTAAATAATTGTTTAATAAGGAGAAAAATATATGTCTAAGGGCATATGGTGGCACAAGAACCAAAGTCTTCTTGCAGTAGTTTTAAAAGTCCCCATTGACATTGAACAGCTATAACACTGAGAACTAACAGAGCGAGTTGGCTGAATATGTGAGATAAAAAGGAGGCATAGGTCAGTAACAAATATATTGCATTGTATAGTTCATAGTGGAATTGGAAACACACTCTTTCACATCTTTTCACAGAGAGTTTATTATCTTCCTTAATACCTGTACATCCTTATTATTCTTTCAGCTGTTATCCAAATCGAGTACCTAGAGCCAGGTACAATGGAAAAAAATACAGACAGACCTTGAATACTAACCTTGACATTTTATAACCACATGACTTTAGAAAGTCACATTACCTTCCTAATCTATTATCTTAAAGTGGGAATGATGTTACCTCTCATATCGAAGGATTTTTGTGACTATTATTTGAAATGATTGCTAAAATTCTAACAGAGTCTGTGTGTACAGGCTGATCTCAAGAAATTACTATTGCTTTTATTCTTCTAACATAGTTTTATCATTATGTTTTATTTAAAGGGTTCTTTCATTTTTTTGATTCAAATAAAAATATTGAGATACATAATTACTCTTCAATATAATAATGCTAATTCTTTAGCATTTCAAATAAGATTTGTTTACAAGTGTGTCTATGTTATGAGCATTGACAGTGAAAAGTGTTTGGGGAAGCCGGGATGGCTCAGTGGGTTAAGTTCTCACTTTGCAGTCCTGGGAACCAAGGATTGAATCCCGGCCCTGGCCCGTGTGGACCCATACGCTGAACTGGGAAGTGCCCCCAGTTCGGTTTTCACTGGGGTGAGACCCCAGCCCAGCTCCTGCCCTGTGCAACCCCGCACCCACCTGTGGAATGAAACTATATGGAAAAACCAATGATGTACAACTATGGAGACTGTTCTGGGCCCTCCCCCTTCTCTCTGTCTCTGTATCTCTCTCTGTCAAAAACAATAAAAATAAATCTTTAAAAAAAAAGTGTTGTTTCTCTTTTTGTTTATGACATCAAACCTTTCACCTACACGTTTGCTTCATCCGTGATCCGCTACCTACCACTCAAAGCAATTTTATTCCTGTAGGTGAGTAAAGGGCTTGAGAGGTTTGGCCAGGGTCCGAGTGTAGTTCAAATAGAAACTTGTTTTCCAAAGTGCCCAGAGCTCATTTGGCTGTTGCCCCAAGAAATGTTTTGTGCACCGTTTATCAAGGGGTAGATGGGGAGAGCAGGGTAAAATGAGGGCATTTACCTCACCCACTCACTGTTCCTGGTCTCCTTCAGCTCCGGCCTTGTCTATGGTGTGGAAATTAGCCACTCAGGCATTTATTAGGACACAGGTTTCAGTTCTGTGACTTTACTGTGAATCAGCGCTTCTGCTATACTCCTTTCTGCATCTCTGACCCCTCTGCTTACGAAGTCTGGTACTTTAGGTTTTAGTTCAGCGTGTTGGCTCTTATGACTGTTGACCGCTGTTTCCTGGGTAGCTCACCTTCTCTGGGGTCATCCTGCTATCTCCCACCCACAATGGCCCTTCTGCCTCTGGCTCCTGCCCTCTTCCTCTGTGCCACTAGACATGGAAGTTCCTCAGACCTTATTCCATTGTCCTCTTCGTTTCTGCCAGCCCTGCCTACATTCTTCCTGGGCAGGTTCACCCACACTCACGGTATCCATGGGCCTGAATGTTTCTAGAGGCCATACACATGCCTAGTACCCAGGGATGTCTGTTCTAGAATCCCAAGGTGGTGCTCCTAAGACTTTCCTTCTCCCCTTGTATGTTGGAATAATTTTAAGCCTGCCCTCCCTAACTCACTGTGTGAACATCTAGGGCAAGGGTGGCCAACTTTTCTGTATATAAGATCTACTTTTTATCTTAAAAGTGTGTCGCGATCGACTTGTCATAGGCGTAGTCTAAGGGGGAAGAAGGGGTGTGAAATGCATACTATGTTTATACACTGTGTTTCAGTATAAGGTGCATTCCAGCAAGGTATGGGTAGATAAGTAAAATATATGTTCAAAACTATTTTTTATTTTTTAAATCACTTATTAAGTTTTCGAGATATAGGCTCCTGAAGAAAATAAATTTCCAGACCCAACTTTTGATAGCAGCATTCCGTACATGCGATACCTAAAAAATTCGATTTGCCGACACTTTTTCAAGATAGATTTTTACTAACTTAAAATGCAATTTAATTTTTTATCAACTGCAATGTATAAGTTGTTGTACTATTTGTTCGTAAATATGAAAAAGTTGTTATAAAAATGCACAGTATGGCTGATAATTTGATTTCAATATTTCACTTTCGCGTTTTTTTTGGAGGCCAGGAAAATTTATCAGGAAAGAAATATGACTTACTTTTTGCTAATCTATCAATAGCTTGCTGAGTACACCTTGTACTGAAATATAGATATACGGCTTATCTACCTACATAAAAAACAACAACAATAATTATTTAAAGGGCCAAAAAACTCACGTCCAGGGGAATTAAAAGAACATGGATAATTATTAACAATATTTATTAATTCAAAGTAGCTACA